>JANITX010000006.1:9185653-9212971 GCA_027564395.1 Erythroxylum ulei
TAGCCCAAAAACAACTGCCAATAATTCTTTTTCCGTTGTTGAATAGTTTTTCTAGGCATCATTTAGCATTATCAAAGCATAGTATGTCATAAGCGGTGCTCAGTTCATCCTTTGCCCTAGAACAACTCCTAACACATAGTCGCTTGCATCGCACATTACCTCAAGTAGGAGAGTCCAATCTAGCGGACGGATTATTGGAGCATAAATTAGCTTCTCTTTTAATTCATCAAATTCTTTCCTACATGCTTCATCAAAATTGAACTCCACATATTTTTGAAGTAACTTGCATAAGGGTTGAGTGGTCTTCGAAAATTATTTGATAAAGTGTCGATAGAAACTTGCATGTCCAAGAAAAGAACGAACTTCCCGTACACTTATGGGGTAAGGAAGAGATTTAATGATTTCTATCTTAGCCTTATCAGCCTCAATTGCCTTAGAAGACACTACACGACCTAAGATTATCCCTTGATCAACCATAAAATGGCATTTTTCATAATTCAAAATCAAGTTATTTTCAATGCAACGTTTCAAGATTTTTCAAGGTTAATCAAGCAAATATCAAAAGACTCACCATAAACTGTAAAGTTGTCCATAAAAACTTCAATATAGTCATCCACATAATTAGAGAAAATACTTATTATACACCTTTGAAATGTGGTAGATGCATGACATAGTCCAAAAGGCATTCTTCGATACGCAAAGGTGCCAAAAGGATATGTGAAAGTCGTTTTGTCTTGGTCCTCTGGTGCAACAGAAATTTGGTGATAACCTAAATAACCATCTAAACAATAATAATGAGTTTTCCTTGCAAGTTTTTCAAGCATCTAGTCAATAAAAGGAAGTGGAAAATGATCTTTACGAGTAACGAAATTTAACTTCCCATAATCAATACAAACCTTCCACCCATTTTGCACACGGGTGGGCACTAATTCGCCTGAAGTGTTCTCCACTACGGTTACTCCAATTTTCTTAGGAATCACTTGTACTGGACTTACCCATTTACTGTTTGAAATTAGATAGATTATTCCCGCATCGAGGAGCTTCAAAATCTCCTTCTTTACTACCTCCATCATTGGTGGGTTCAATCTTCGTTGAGGCTGTCTTGTTTCTTTAGCTCCATCTTCCAATAGAATTTGGTGCATACAAATTGATGGGCTAATCCCTTTCAAATCATCCACAGTCCATCCAAAAGCATCTTTGTAATTTTTCAACATACCCAATAATTGTGTTTCTTGCAAAGATGTTAGTCTACTCGAAATAATAACAGGAAGAGTTTCATACTCACCTAAATACACATATTTCAAGTTATCTGGAAGAGCCTTCAACTCCAATTTTGGTGGTTATATGTGAGATGGCAACAACTTTGAATTATTTCTTGTTAGCTCTAGAAAACGTACATGTTCCTCCAAGTATTTGCTCCGCTCTAAAATCTGGATAGTGGTATCCAGCTCTTCAAGAATGGCAAGATAATTAGCTAGTGTTTTTCCTTCCTAAATATCCAAACTATTTTCCAATGCAGTCCATAATTTATCTAGTCCATCTAAACGAAATGTTTCGTGCACTAAAGTATCAAGAAAACTCACAGAAACAAAAGATTGATCATCATTAGGAAATTTTATGGCATCATAAATATTGAACTTAATCACATCACCATCAAACTTTTTAGTCAAAGACCCATCATAGACATCAATTTTTGTTCTGGAAGTTATAAAAAATGGTCTTCTTCCTAATAAAATTGGGACTGAAGTGGATGAATCTTCATTACCCATCTGTAAGATATAAAAGTCAGCAGGAAAAATCATATTATCAACTTGAACTAGGACATCCTTAAGGACACCCTTTGGATAGGCATTAGATCGATCAGCAAGTTGGATTATGACACCAGTTTCTTTCAGAGGCCTCATATTTAAAGATTCATAAATAGATTGAGGCATAACATTAATTGACCCACCTAAATCCAACAACGCTTTCTCAATTTTTAGATTACCTATTTTACAAGGGATTGTGAACATACCTGGATCTGTACATTTACGAGGTAACTTCTTTTGAAACACAACAGAAACATTCTCACCCAATCGTACCTTTTCATTGCCACATAACTGTTTCTTTGAGGTATAGAGTTCCTTAAGAAATTTAGCATAACGAGGAATTTGTTTAATAGCATCAAGCAAAGGAATATTTACCTGTACCTTACGAAAAGTTTCTAGAATTT
The DNA here is from genome assembly GCA_027564395.1 of Erythroxylum ulei. Lineage (NCBI taxonomy): Eukaryota > Viridiplantae > Streptophyta > Magnoliopsida > Malpighiales > Erythroxylaceae > Erythroxylum > Erythroxylum ulei. The sequence continues at coordinate 9,187,866 of JANITX010000006.1, forward strand.
CTTTTTGTTGCTCCTCCTTCTGCTTGGCAAAACAACTAGGAAAAAGAGGTGTACACTGAACTTAGGCATGACAATGCAAGAATCACCCTCCTTTTTCTTTTGTGTCTGCTTTGGAACTTCTTTCTCTACTTCTTCTCAACCTCTCGCTTAGAAACCTTTAGGGTAGGTTCCTTTAACTCTTTACCACTTCAAAGTGTGATAGCACAAGCACTCTTCCTTGGATTCATCTTAGGTTGTGAAGGTAACTTTCCTGAATTTTATACCTCCAACCTATTGATGGCAATCGCCATTTGGCTCATTTGAGTCTCAAGATTCTGTATGCTGGCTTGCGTATCTTGCTGAAATTTCATGGTATTCTGTTAAAAGTTCACAGTATTCGTGGTCAATGTCTTGACTATTTCCTCCAAAGAATTATTTTCACCAGAACTATGTCCCATTTGTTGTTGCTGTCTAGGCACATAAGGCTGTTTATATGGCTGAAAATTAGAACTTACTTGTTGTCCCTGATTGTTCCTATAACGGAGGTTTGGATGATCTCACTAACCCGGATTATATGTGTTTGAAAATGGGTCATACTTCCTTTAAGGTTGTCCCAAATAACCACCTATTGTCTTGGCTTCTTCAGCTTGGTCTTCTTGTAGAGTGGGACACATATTTGTGGGATGGCCAACCATAGAACAAATACCACAAGTCTTAACTTCCTTTATCCTAGATACCGCAAGTTGATGCACTAAAGAATTCAAATAATCTAATCTTCTTTCTAACGACGAAACTCCCATCTCCTTAACATGTCTTCAACCATAATCATTCTGAGCTCTAAATTGTTGAGAGTTAAAAGTCATAGTTGAGATTAAATCCTATGAAACTACTAGCGTTTTATCAACTAACGCTCCTCCACATATAGCATCTATCATACTCCTCTCAGTCGGTAAAATACCTTCATTAAAGTATTGAATCAATAGTTGCTCACTGATTTGATAATGGGGGCAGCTTGCACACAGCTTCTTAAATCTCTCCCAATATTCATATAATGACTCCTTGGTGTTTTGTCGGATACCACAAATTTCTTTTCTAATACTGGCAGTCTTGGCAGCTGGGAAAAACTTCTCTAGAAATAACTTCATCATCTTTGCCCATGTTCTAATACTTCTAGCAAGTAAATAACATAACCAATCTTAGGTATCGTCCTTCAAAGAAAACGGAAACGCCCTCAACTTTATCTGCTTTTCAGTGACATTAGTAGGCTTCATCCTCATGCAAACAACATCAAACTCCTTTAAGTGCTTATAAGGATCTTCTCCCAATGTACCTCAGAAAGTGGGTAACAAATGAATCAGTCCCAACTTCAACTCAAAAGTGTTGTTATCACCCAAATTCAAAAAATTAATGCAATGAGACAATCGGTCCTCAGCTAGAGCAACCAGTTGGCGTAAAGTGTGATATTCATCCATGTTCCTTTCCCTCTATCATTCTTCTCTCAGTACTTGTTGCCTTTCTTTCGTCTGCTTTCTTAATCCCTTTGTTGTTTTCTCAATTTCAGGATTATACTGCAAGTTTTTAGATTGATTTGAGCACGTAACGTGCATAAACTGTCAAAAATTTCCCAGCAACGGTGCCAAAATTTGACCGCGCGTCGTTATACTAGTCAAAATAAAATAACTAGACTACTACTATAGCAGTGGTGAGTTTAGGTCGATCCCACAGAGAGTGTGTGTAAAGTTTAAGAAATGAAATTAACTAGTGTTTAGGTTTAACAGGGGGGATTTTGTTTTTGAAAGAAGAAAATAAAATAAAACTAACTAATAAAAACAAATTAAAGAAAACATAAAAAAGATAAAAGTGGGGAATTCCGTAGGAACTCGATTCTTAGGTTCAATCTCGGCCTATACCCTAATTAAGCATATTTCATTAATTTGTTGTTCTCAAACCTCTCCTACCAACTATTAATCGTAAGTTAATAATTAACCCAAGTTTTTCCTTAGGTTTTGTTTAATTAAGATACAATCATTAATTAAACTTAACCACTGAACAACCTAGGACACGATCTAGATTTAATTAGGTTGTAGCATTACGAATTACGAAAATCGATTAATCAAGGAAACAATCACATACGATATGCCATTTAACCTATGTCATGTTATCCCTAATGATTACGAATCATTAGTCACTATACATGAATTTCAATATAATAATTACTGATTATATTGAAATTATAGCAATGAGTTTGCAATTAACGATTCAATGAATGCATTAAAATCATCAATTTACAATACCCAACGGGTTCATACACAAATAACCGAACAATAACAAAAATCTGATTATCCATACATAATACCCAAATCAATTAATATAGGATAACACAATCAATTCCTAACGAGAGAAAGAAACAACAAAATAATAATAAAATACTTAACTCGGATCGTTGGTGTCGATGTCACCTCCAAACCAGCGTCGGGATGCCTAGCCCTTTATGAGTCTTTCCCAGAAAAATACTTAAGCCCTCATTCCAATCCCTAGCTGAAAATCCTCTCTTCTATCCTTCACTGTAGCTTTGCACTGTTCCTCTCACTGTAACACTGATTGGAAGAATAAGGTGGGGGCTTTATTATTCTCCACTGTTCACGCACAAAAGCCCCCGCACTATTGCTTCTCACTGTTCTGCGTTGCGTCTCTCTACTGTGTCTATAATGTGCGTCAGCTTCTCCGGCTACAACCACAAGTCGTAGTGCCCTTCTCCACTGTGTTGTTGGGTCACGCCTCCACTACCTTGTTCCTCATTCCTGTTGCATGACGGGATGAATAAGCTTGCTCTCCTCTTTTAAATCCTCCTCTGTAGGCCTCTGCTTGTGTTTTTTTATCAAAATGCATAACGCATAGCCAAAATGCAGTGCACGTCTACGTTTTGGCTCCTGTCCTTATGGTCTACGTTTTACGCAGAAACACAGATGTCCACCTGCGTTTACTTCATCTGGCACTATCGTTTTGGGCTGATTTTTTCTGCTGCTTTCCTTTAAAATTTTCTTCTTCTTGCTTCATGAAAACAACTAAAATTGATCTTCAGTAAATAACTCAAATGCAGTACTTTTGACTCACTTTAATTTATTTGCTTCCAAATTGTACCTAAAATCACATATGAATTAAGGTGAGTATCTTAAGCAATTTTGTATCATTAATCGCTAAGTGTAAATAATTAAATATATCAACAATTAGACACAGATCAATTTCCCCCACACTTAACTTTTGTCCTTCCTCGGGCAAAACATCCCAATTAAGCTTAAAAACCCGAAACATTTCTTCAATTCCCATATTTTTCCAAGACTGTATAATCACAACTAAATATTGGTACACCTCGGGTTGATACGGCTGCTCCTCTTCGCTTTGCAATTCTAAGCGATCAAGGCTTATTGCCATCTGACCCATTAGGTGTTCCATCCTCTATTGGCTTGCTTTTGTCTCTTGTCAGAATTCTTGCAATTCCTACTGCATATTTTGTTGTAATTACTGCATATCCTATAAAAATTGTAAATTGTTAGCAGCAATATTACTAACAAGTTCTTCTAAAGATGCAACTGAATCGTGTTGGCTCTCCAAATCTTCGGTGCTAGACCATGTGTTTCTTGAAAATTGCCCTCCATTCTTCTGGAATTGTAAAGTATTCTCCTGTAATTGCAAAATCAACTCTTCCAAAGATGGACCGGAATTGTAATAGGAAGCTTCTGGTCTGTACGAGAATTGTTATGCGTCCTGCAAACTATCATGACAATAGTTCTGATGATTATCACATCCATAACAAAAGTGATTATCCCATCCATAACAAAAGTTAGGTTGATCAGTCCAAACATTGTTATAGGATTGAGAATATGAGTTATAAAGGAAATTACTTCCATCCATATCAAAAAAAAAATTCAAACACAAAATAAAAATGAAAAGATCACTAAATAACAGAAAAGAAATTAATTATGAACAAATACATACAAAACACCAATTAAATCATAAACAAAAACTAAAACACTGTACTCTCTGGCAACGGTGTCAAAATTTGGTGAATCATGTCACCTGCAACCATATATAAAAAGAAACCAACTTCCTGCAACACAAATTAATGTAGTAGTGGAAAGTAGGGATCGTTCCCACGAGGAATTCAGACGTTAATAGTTACGTAATAAAAAGGAGGGTTTTATAATTGTGAATTAAACAGCATTTAATTGGAAATTGAAATTGAAAAAGAACTAAAAACAAAATAATGAGAATTTAACAATCAATAGAAATAAATCTTGGTTTCCGGTTTCCTTCGTTATTGAACTTGCGTTGATCATCGACACTAAAAATAACCAATTTATGAGTTTGGCATTCGTCGTGATAAATTTCTTTACCTATTTTCTCTTATGTTTAGTTAACCAAAACATTTATTTGAATTAACCCTTATTAATTAATAACCTGAATACAATATCAGATTTAATTAATTAATAGCTTTACAAATCAAGAAAATCAACGACCTAAACAACATACATACGATGTATATTTAGCCTAGACAATTATTTTTCCTAGAATCATGTCCTTAACGTAGTAGACAAAAATCCTAGTCGCTACATTTGATTAAAAGAATTGAACGTCAACCCTTTTAATCTAGCAATTAATTGAATAAAAACACAAATTAGGTACGCACCTACTGTCAAATTAAACAATCAAATAATCACCCAAAAAAATAATTGATATTTGACTAATAAATCGATTGAAATAAAGAACACAAATCTCACAACATGCAAATTTCAATAACTAGGATTCCGTAAACCAAGAAATAAAAATTTAGTTACCTAACATTATAATTTTCCTATCTATTCTGATTGTCACTAGCATTGGGACTGTCGCTGTCATCCTTCCTTGTTTGCTATCTGCCGCCGTCTTCTTCTTATTTGCTTCTCCCTTTTTGCGATCTCCCGCCGCCCTCTCTATTCTTGTCTAACGCAACCCTCTCTTTCGTTCCTCGCTGTGCGTCTCTAGCCTCTATGCTCCTCCAGCGCCGCACTCTTGATTTTGTTCCTCTCTCTTTTTCGACTTCACTGTGTGTTCTCTTTCTCAATTAAAAACCTGTCGTCCTCTTTAATTCCACGCCAGCCCTCTTTGTTTTTAACGCCCTCTCCCCTATTGTTTCTTGATTTCACGAATAAAAAAAAGAATTAAGAGGTCCCTCACTTAACTACTCACGTGTCTCTTTAAACCATCCTTCCTCCACGTCAACGTTTTTGGGCTGCTTGTTTCTATATTCTTTTGCTACTCATATGCTGCGTCCATGTGCTGCGTCGTCATTCTCCACTGCGAGGTGATGTCCCACTGATCCTCTAAAATCCCTCCTTTTCTGCCTGAAAATGACGCCACTTGCTTTTGATGATTTTGACAATTTAAAAATGCTCCTTGATTTATTCCTCATTGCTGTAGTTTCTTAAAACGCAAGCTTATATGCGTTTTGTAATATTGCTATGTCGTTTTGGTCTTGGGCTCCATGTGTTGCATTTTATGCTTTTGGTTGTTGCATGAGGCCACGTCTAATTAGGGTGAACGTTTAACTCAGCTCTTTTTATCTCAAAATTATTGCAGTTCTTTCTATTTGGTTCCAAAATACACCTTGATATAAAACAAAATTAATTCCCATTAAGTATAACTTCAAACCTCAAGAACAAAGAAAATTAACACACAAAAAGATAGAAAATAATGACATTAACATTATTATTAATTTTCTTCTTCTTCTATTTAATAATAATAATTATCATACGAGGGAGGCTCGAAGAAGGATAAGAAGTTTCGGAGGCTTGATCGTAAGAAGGATAAAGTTGTCTCCAATAAGAATATTTATTATTGGAAAAGATAAAGATAGGTAGAGATTGGTTTTGCCTATTCTTCAAAATTTAAGAATATACATTCATGATGCATAGCCATTTTGTGTTTGTTTCTAACTAAACACAAGTTTAATAATATGTTAGGAATATAATAACTATTTTTTTAAACTAAACAGCCCGAAAGCATTTGAAAGTAGGTGGATGTAAGCATAAGCTACTCATTCTACTGATTTGCTCCTTGTCTCTGACATCTCTGTTGTGTTGTTGCAATTATTCTTTTTTATAGTCACAGAGAATGTAATATTGTATAACCTTTATTATTGAAATAAAAATAGTGAATTTCTAAAGAGAATTAAAGGCTGTACATAAATTAAAAATTATTTATTCATATTATTTTAAATTATTTATTAGTTTTTAGCTATTATTATTATGATCATTTTATAATTGCCATTTTAAAGTAAAATTTTTAAACCTTGCCTTTTTAAAACACACGTCATTTTTTTTGGGTTTAGTCATGTTAGCAACTTAGCTTCACTGAACCACCGCATTCATTTGCTTCAGCTCTGGAGGCCCATGGGAATCCTTGTTCCTCGGGGATGAATACTGCACTACTCCGACATAAGCTATCCTGCGCCAGACATGAAATTCTACGAATCTTGAACTGTAGAACTTTATCTACTCACATCCTCGGACGCAGGAAACACGCGAAGCGTTTAAACAATCCCTTGAGAGTCCTAGATATCATATCCCCCAAGAGAAGAACTACATCTCCTAATCAAAACCATCTTCGTCTCATTCAGGACTTTCTACAAACAGGTTCTGATCATGCTGTTGAAAAGAACCTAAACGATGATTTCGGAATTCCAAGGTTAGAAAACGAAGTCCCAAACGCGTTTTGTGAAGTACTTAAATCTTTTGGCGGGGACAAAGAAGACTCGGATGGTAGGCTATTAGATGCCAGTGTTTTGTCCAATGCCGTGAGTTTATGTGGATCTAAACGTGATCTTCGAGGTGGTTCCCAGTATCATTCTCTTGCAATAAGATCTGGTTTTGTTGTTAATTCATACGTTGGGAGTTCTTTGATCACGTTTTATATTCGTTGTGGAGAGTTGCACTATGGGTATAAAGTGTTCGAAGAAATGCCTCTTAGAAACGTAGTGTCATGGACAGCTATTATCTCTGGTTTTGCGAAGGATTGGCAAGTTGACATGTGTTTTGAGCTATACTCTTTTATGAGAAATTCAACTTTAAAACCTAACGAGTTTACGTTTACGAGTATCTTGAGTGCATGCACAGGAACTGGAGCCTTGGGGCAAGGCAGAAGTGCTCATTGTCAAATAGTTCAAATGGGTTTTGATTCTCATTTATACATTGCCAACGCTCTTATATCAATGTACTGTAAATGTGGGAATGTTGATGACGCCTTGGAAATATTTGAGATCATGGTGAGTAAAGATATTGTGTCATGGAATTCAATGATTGCTGGGTATGCTCAGCATGGATTGGCAGTGCAAGCACTTGAACTTTTCGAAGAGATGAAGAAACTGGGAATAAATCCTGATGGCATTACTTTTCTTGGTGTGCTATCTTCATGTAGGCATGCGGGGTTGGTTGATGGAGGGAGGAATTACTTTAATTCAATGGCTGAATATGGTGCGAGGCCAGAATTAGACCACTATTCTTGCCTGATTGATCTTCTTGGCCGTGCTGGATTGGTGGAAGAGGCTCGAGATATTGTACTGTCAATGCCTATGTCTCCTAATGCAGTTATATGGGGCTCGCTGTTGTCGTCCTGCAGACTTCATGGGAGTGTTTGGATTGGTATACAGGCTGCCGAGAGCAGGTTATTGCTGGAACCGGGATGTGCTGCTACTCATGTGCAATTAGCCAACTTATATGCTAGTGTGAAGTGCTGGGATCAGGCAGCAAGAGTGCGAAAGTTGATGAAAGATAGAAGCCTGAAAACAATTCCTGGCTATAGCTGGATTGAGATCAAGAACGTGGTTTACAGATTCCGAGCAGAAGACTGGTCCAATTCTAAACTAAATGAAATTTTCATTTTACTTGACCGTCTGATGGATCACATTGCAATTTCAGAGCTTGTTCCTGGAATAGAAGAGGAGGTTGATTCTGTTCTATAGAGGGTAATGCGAGTTCATAAGTTCTCAGCTCCCAGTTCCCAGTAGTTTGCATCTCACAAGTTGCTAATCCTCCCAGAGCTTGACACCAAATAGCGTCGTCACTAGGGATCGTGCAGCAGACACTGTGGTAACTGATCCTAAATTGGCTATGCTAATGAGGTGTTGAATTAGTGACCCAAATTCTTCCACGTTAACTTCAGTCAACAAACTTGTGACTACAAATGTTGACTTATTTGCTTTACGATTGATTTAGTTATCTAAAGTCAAACTTTTTAAGCCAAGCATTTAATGCTCAAATCATATACAATGTTTTTGACGGACAACATAATTATTTCAGCTGACTTTGTAGACAAATTGGTTTATGGTGCAAGGCAAAAGCAACAAATTTGAGCATTGTAAATACATCTTAAGTTCTTCTATTTTTTAAGTATGCAATAAGCTGAGACAATTAACAAAAAATTTGAGAGTTTATTTTCACCAATATTAGTTCAAATTTGTATTCAATTTTATTTTAGGAGAGAGTTTTATTTTGTGAGATTATACACAAAATTTATATACTCATTGTGCTTAGTTTCTTAGAGGAATTGTTTTTTTGTATTCTTTTCCGATGTAGTGAATTTTTCGCCATCACACAAAATAAAACACTCTCCTAAAATAAAAGTCAATGCAAATTTGAGCTAATATTGGTGAAAATAAATTCTCAAATTCTTTGCTAAGTGTCTCGGCTTATTGCATGCTTAAAAAATAGAGGGGCTCAAGATATATTTATAATGCTCAAATTTTGTTACATTTGCCTTGTCCCATAAACCAATTTATCTACAAAGTCAATTGAAATAGTTGTATTGCCCACCAAAAGTATTGCATATGATTTGAACATTAAATGTTTGACATAAAAAGTTTGACTTTAGATAACTAAATCAATCCTTAGCCAATAAGCCAACATTTGTACCCACCAATTTATTGATTTAAGTTAATGTGGAAGAATTTGGGCCACTAACTCAACAATCTCCACCTTAACTCAAATTCGACGAGTTACTCATCGCCTTATAAAACCCCGAAGGGTAATCAGATGCCGCGAACATCAACTAAGTCCAAGCAATGCTCGAATTTAACGATAGGTAGCGACTTGGTCAACATATCTGCAAGATTGTCAAATGTGTGAACTTTCTTCATAACAATTTCTTCAATTTCTTCAATGACAATAGGGACTCGAATGTAGTGGTACTTTGCACTATTATGCTTAGTTTTGTAATGATAGGCTTCGTTCTTAGTAAGATGAATAACACTCTGGCTATCTGAAAATACAAAAGTAGTATCCTGTGTGACACCAAGCTCGATAATAAGACTATGCAATTGAGTAGCTTCCTTCACACCTTTTGTAGCTATATTGTACTCTGCTTCCATAATAGACAAAGCCTCTATATATTACAGTGATGCTTTCAACTAATAGCAGTGGAAAACAAAGTAAAGATGTAACCAGTGAGAGTTATCCGTCTATCGAGGTCACCATCGTAATCAGAGTCCACAAAACTAACAACATTATTAGATGTTTCCTTGCTCCTATAAAACACCAAGCTAATGAACCTTGTCAGGATTGTGCATAAAATGATTCACCATGCTAACTGCATGTGCCATATCAGGTCTAATGCAAACTATGTCGTACGTGAGACTACCAACAACACTAGAATATAGAATGTTCGACATATGTTCTATTTCTTCCTTCGTGTTTGGACAAAGATCATATGACAGTTTCAAATGAACGGCGACAGGCAATGAGATGGAGTCTCTGGAGTTGGTACTCCATTTACATGAGGAAGTATACCACTTGAGTCTCTGGAGTCTCTGACAGAGTTCCACGAAGGCTAAATCCTATATGTGCGCATGGCATTGCATTATCTTTGGGAATCAGGTTCTTTTGTCTTAGCCGTGAACTTTTGAGCTACATTCTATAACCCACAGTTAGCTTCATACTAGGAATAAAGCTTTGAATGGTCTCAAATCTTGATGGGCAATTAAGCAAATGGAGTATGAACATGATGATTTCAAGTGCTCTCTAGGTCAAGTACACAAAACAACTGATAGTTCTGAAATTTTGATGTCTTCACCTTCGTCATTTTTAAGTTTAAACATCTTCCGTACTTCCACACGTCTATATTTTGATTCAAATGTTTTGATAATGAAGGCAATATGTTTCAATTTAGTGACACACAACAGGTAGCAAGAGAAGAATCATGACATAATTTATATTCATGGTCTTACTGAAAAGGGGAAGATGAAGCAAGCAATTATAAAGTGCATAACACCTTACAAGCAAAAATTGTCTTTAACCAAAGCAGTAAACAACAGAATGAAATTATCCCAAAACTTTGGAGCACTTCCAACGCACTGCCTCTCATTATTCTCCATTTCAAGTTTGGAACCATCAACGAAGTTGCATGCTTTAAGAAAACATGAGGGCTGTCTCAATAAATTGAAACATTTCTTGTATTGATCCAAACAAGAATCAAGTCTAACTAGTAAGCTGTCCAAACTCTACATCCAATCATTAGGTGAGACATCTGTGCTTTATAACGGGAAATGACCAAAAATATACTACTCCAAGACTCGAACTGTGATAGGGTTATTAAGACAAAAGCCTCTATTCTTTGTAATAAATGCATTCATAGCTGCAGTCCTCGTTGGAAAGTGTACCAGCGTTATGGGTAGTCCTTGCCTGCAATAAATTTAAAGGATTGTGTAATAAGAACTGCAAATAATAGTCCCTTTTGTTTGTTGGAGAACCCAATTAGAGGAACCCTCCCGACCAACCTTGGCATTTGGATGGAAGATGGATCGTATTCACAACCAGAAAGGAAACGCTCTACATCGTCTATAGATGCATTTCGTGGTACTCCTCTCAATAAAACCTGAAAATTTTGGGTATGCTCATACAGGGATCAGCTTGGGAGTTTTGCCAAAATCTTCAATTGCATATATTAAATGCACTAATCAACAGGATAAGAACAATTGATACTTTTGCAATCATATTAAACAATTTTCTACCTATATATACATACACATGTTAAAGTAGTATGCAAATAGTGTCAAAGCAAAATCCATATGTTAACAACTTAATCCAGACAAAATGAAACTTGCAGTTCTAAGGTACATGCATATGCTGGTTGACTGATGCCAGATAGTTTCCAACCTCACATAATAACACGGCTAGTTAGATTGTGAATAAGGAAAAACAACTCAAAGGAACATGTACACGAAAAGGTGACATGGACTTACAGTTTTCCCATCATAAGGCATAAGGATATCCCATTCAGATCGATCAGCCTGACTCCATACAAAAATACTATAACCTATCAAATTCTGAATACCAAAAAGGGTCATGAATCAAATCTTGTGGAAATGAATCAGTGGCATCATTACCCTCTCCAGTCTGTACAACCTTCCCTTTTTTGCAAGTGTCCTAGTTGCACTATCATAGGCTTGATGTGAAGTAAATTGCACCATCCTGCAAAAACAATAACAAGCTGCTGGAAACAGAAATTTCAAAAATTTTAAATAATCCTTCAAACCATAAACGGGAAGATTGTACTTTCATGGCTAGCTCTAGCTTTATTAGCTAGCTTAAGTTACGTTTTTGTCCTTGTCCAAGGTCTAGATTTTCACCCTATTTGTGTCAGGATATACTGATGTACCATAAACTCCATCTTAGCAAAAAAAAGATGCTTTCTGAAGCAAACACCTAAGGAATTGAATGGTTTAACTCTTCATTTCAATATGAAAAAACTGAACAAGATAACCCCAAATGAGGGATATAAGAAATGGTAAAATGCAAACACTACCAGAGTCATCCACCAAAGTAGTGCATTAAATTTGAAATGATGAGAAAAAGCATACGATGCAATAGGCATATAGTTGCGATTGTAGCTGAACTTTATGTCATCAACTGTCAAATTACTTCCTTGAAGCATATTAATAATGTCAGTCTTGAAGGTGTGCCTTGAGATCCCAAATACTTTTCCATACATCAACCCTAAAACACACAGGTAAAACTACATCACTTCTTCGAGAACTAGACAATCGAGTATAAAATTCCAATAAACCCTAAACCCTTATCCAAGTTTTACCTGTGGAAACATTTGGAATGAAGGAATCGTTTGATGAATCCGCCGGTGATGGCGGTTGTTCCGCTTCGGTGGAGAACCACCTCGACGATCCACGGGCGTAGAACGGACACCCAGGGATTGGTTTCGACCACCGAAGATTCAAGCTTCTTCGGAGACTCATTGTTTGGGAGATTTTGAGAAGTTGGAGTAAGTAAAGTTTCTGCCCTATCTAGTGCAGTGGAGCTTAGCGCTGCTTCTGAAGTTTGCCGGCGTTGCTTATCATTGCTTGTTGGGGACGAGTCCCACGACGTCGTTTTAACAAGAAGCTCAATTTCCCAAATTTTTAACTTACGGGCTTTATCGAAATCTTGTAAGCCGAAGCCCATAAGTTGTTATAATTTTAAGAGACAATATATTAAAACATGTCTAATTTTTAAAGAAATTAATTTAATATTAAAATTATAAATTTTGTAGTTATTTTTTTAAAACTTATAACACTTAAGTAAAAATGTTGTTTTGTTGAAATAACTTATAAATTGACATTAACATGTTATTTTATCAAATATCAATAATAGCAACAATTCAGTAAAAATTATATTAAAATGTGGGATCTGGACAAGTACAGTCATATGCAGTCTTATCTCTAACTAGTAGAGAGATTGTTTGCAAATGAAATGTTATTTGATAGATATATTATATTTAACTTGATTTGTACTAATTTTAAAAGCCTTATTACAAAATTAAAAATTTAGCACTAAATTAAAAATATTAAACCTTATAAAATGGATCACATTAAAAATATGCAAGTCTGATTTTTTTCCCATAGGGCTATAAAATAGTTTAGGAATTCATTTATAAAAGTTGAAGTTTTAGTTGAAAATGATATTATTACTCTTAATACTGAAGTTCTTGATTGAATATAATATTCTTTGACAATTTATATTATTAATTTAATAATAAAATAAAATAACATTTTAAAAAATATATAAAAATATTAGGACAATGGTGGCGGGGGAGGGTCTTGACATTATTTGACGAAGAGAAAGCGCAGAGGAGATGTGGAAGATAATCGATCAATAATCAATTACTTGTATTGTTATAATACGCAGTACTTAATAAGATACGGGCTCTTGCCTCTCATTTCTCTCTCAAGAGTGCAAGTTTTGGTCATGCCGCGTTTGTGCATGGTAAGTTTGTGTGAGAATCATTCTCTGATTCGTTTTCGTTGTTGTTATTGTTCTGTAGCATGGATTAGGATTTTCAGAACCTCTCTATCCGAGAAAAGGAAAACGTCGAGTTCGTGATACCCACGGAAGACATCCAAAACGATGAGATCAATCGTGATTTGTGTTTGCTGGGAAAATTGGTTAGAGAACGAGCGATTAACGCTGAGGCTTTTGAACAAACGTTATTGAGTCTTTGACACCCTATGAGGGGAGCGTATATCAAACCAATGGAAGACAACAATCTATATATCATCCAGTTTTATCATCATATTGATCTGAAGAAGATGCTAGCTGGAGGACTGTGGTTGTTCAACAAATGTATTTTGCTAGTTCACTAATGGAAGGAAGGGGAAAATCCATCGGATATTAACTTCATTCATACGGATGTTTGGGTAAAGTCTTATGGTCTACCACTCGGTTTTGCTTCGGAGATGCTGGCAAGAAATATTGGCAACTTGATGGGTACCTACCTTGAGTATGACTCTGCGCATGGACGCAGTTCATGGAATAACTATATGTATGTCCGGATTCATATCAATGTGAAAGAACCGCTTATGCGAAAGAAGAGTATATGCAAACAGGGAGCTGAACCTACAATGATAATGTTCAGTTATGAACGTCTGCCTCTCATCTGTTATCTTTGTGGTCTAATCGGACATAGTGAAACCAATTGCCTCAAGTTACTGGAAAGACCGGAAGAGGAGATCAGCCGTGAAGGGTCGAAGGAGATTCAGCGGAGGTGCAGGCCCGGAATGCAAGGAGCAAGGTGCAATGGAAACATGATCCGGGAAATGATCTTAAAGTTGATTTTGTTGCACAAAATCTGGCTTTGCAATCTTCGCAATCCGCAGCTCAAAATTCTCACAGGATAGGCAATAATTTCGCTTTCTTTCCTAAGAAGTTCACGCTCAAATCCAATGTAGATTTTGGTTCTCAATTGGGCCGCAATTACCATGTAGGCAGTGGAAGCTCAACTGAAAAGGCCCCAAGTAATAGCCCTGGGCAGAATGATAACGAAGAAATGGTTATGGATATTGAGGAAAGTAAAAACGCCCTAGACAAGGTAACAATGCAGACAGCTCTGAAGAGATAATGAACATGAGTGATTCAGTTCTGCCTCAACTCCCATATCAAGTAGCAACGGTTGGTCTTGCTCAACAGACCCACCGAGAACCATAAGTTATATAGCATGGAACTATCGTAGCCTGGGCAACCACAGGACAGTTTGAGCACAGAAGGACCTAGTTAGGTTTAATAAGCCTCGTATTCTTTTTTAAGTGAAACTATTGCAAACTCTGTTAAAGTTTGAAATAAAAACTTTGTTAAAGTATGATTTCTGTTTCTGTGTTGATCGGATTGGCCGAAGTGGCGGCCTTGCTATATTTTGGATGCACGATGTTTTTGCCACCGTTATAGGTTTCTCTAATAACCATATGGATCTTAGCATTGATGATTCTGGTACCCCCCAAATGGCGACTTACAGGTTTCTATGGATTCTCATAATTGAATAGAAAGCGAGCTAGTTGGGAGCTTCTCTGTTTCCTTTTACGTCTCCATAGCATGCCCTGGGTTTGCTTCAACGACTTTAATTAATAATCTTCTGTTCATTAACGATAAGCTAGGAGGAGGGGAGTATCCTAGCTCTCTAATGGAGGGTTTTCGCTAATGTATTTCGAATTCTAATCTCATCGATATTCCTCTACTTGGCTTTGGGTATACTTGGAATACAAACTCGCCTACTATAGAGAGACTCGATTGTGCTTTCGTTAATGAAGAATGGTTGGCGATTTTCCCGTTTCACAAATTGCATAATCTGGTGTATGCTACTTCGGATCATAATCCTGTCAAATTGGTGGCTGAGCGTCAACTTCCTGTTAGGAGGATTAGGTGTTTTAAATTTGAGAATAAATGACTAGTGGAAGATGGTTTTTTGAAGTTTGTAGAAGATTTTGGGGTCGACAATACTGATCTAAACATTATTCCCAGGCTTCAAAAATGTGGTAACGGTCTGCTCAATTGGCATAAGCAGCTAGGGAGTAACTTTTCCGAATGGATTCAAGTTCTTAAGAGGAACATGCATCTGGCGTGATGACAAAATCAGCATGCTTTATTTTGGACGCAGAAAACTGAACTTAATAAACTCCTGGGCCAAGAGGAGATTTATTGGAAGCAACGATCAAAGATCTTTTGGATGCATTATGGGGAGGCCAATTCCAAATATTTTCATGTGCAAGCATCCAAAAGGAAGAGAGTGAATCATATTACTGCACTCATTGATGATAACAATCAGTAAGTTTCGGACAATGAGGGTATAAGTAAAGTTATTGTAGACTATTTCGTTCAGTTGTTTTCAGCTTCAGGAAGCTCAGATTTTCATCAGTTTGATTCTATTACTTTGGTGGTTAATCAAGAGGACAACGGTTATCTGTTGGCACCATTACAGATGGAGGAATTCAAGAGAGCGATGTTTGACATGCACCCGGATAAGGCTCCTGGGCGAGGCGGATTGAATCCAACGTTTTTTTTAGAAATGTTGGCATATTTTGGGGACGGACTTTTTTAACAACTGTCGCAATTGGATGGAGAAGCAGGAGTTTCCGGCCAATCTCAATGATGCAATGATTGTTTTGATACCCAAAAAAGATAATCCTAGTTGTATGAAAGATCTTCGTCCAATAGCTTTATGTAACGTCCTTTACAAACTCATAACCAAAGTTATCGCGAATCGACTCAAAGCCCTCCTTCCTAGAATAATTTCTCCCATGTAGTCGACTTTTGTCCTAGGGCGTCTCATCATTGATAACATCATGGTGGCATTTAAAATCATACATTATATGAGAAACAAAAGTAAAGGAAAAGTTGGAGAAGCAGCTTTTAAAATCGACATTAGTAAAGCGTATGATAGAGTTGATTGGGATTTCTTACGTTTTATTTTGTTAAAGTTGGGTTTTGACAAAAAATGGGTGGAGTTTATCATGTTGTGTGTTACTACAGTCAGTTATTCCATGGCTTTCAACAGTACTGAAGTTGGTCCTATCATTCCTAAACGTGGTTTGAGGCAGGGAGATCCGTTGTCCCCATATTTATTAATTCTTTGTGCTGAAGGTCTATCCGTATTGCTCCAGAGAAATGAGTCGCGAGGGGATATACACGGAGCTACGATTTGTCCAGGCAGCCCCAGCATCTCCTATCTTTTTTTCGCAGATGATAGCTTTCTTTTCTTTCGAGCAAATGCGAGGGAAGGGCAAAATATCAAGAGGATACTAGCTATATATGAAGCGGCTTCAAGACAGGCGATTAATTACCAGAAATTTGGTATCATGTTCAGCTCTAATACGACACAAATCGATAGGAATGCGGTCGAAGCTATTTTAGGAGTAAGTACTCCTCTTGACCATGGAAGATACTTAGGTCTCCCATCTCTTACTGGGCGACAGAAAAAACAGGTTTTTGCCTTCATCAAGGATCGTCTTAGCAAGCGAATTATGAGCTAGGAAAATAAGTTGTTATCTAGATCGGGAAAAGAATTCGTTATTAAGACAGTTGCCCAAGCATTGCCTGCGTATTGCATGAGCGTTTTCCTTCTTCCTCATGGAACTTGTGATGAAATACAAAAAATGATGAACTCCTTCTGGTGGGGATCGGGTACTACTAACAGAAAGAATATACATTGGTCGAGTTGGGAACGTCTTTATGTGCCCAAAAAATATAGGGGTATGGGATTCAGGGATCTTCATTGCTTCAATCTGGCTATGCTTTGTAAATAAGCCGGCGGTTCATCACTTATCCTGAATCACTTCCGAGTAAAATTTTTAGAGCAAGATATTTTCCTTCTGGTAGCTTTCTGGAGGCTAAGGATCAGGCTAATGCAAGTTTTATTTGGAGGAGCATTTATGCCGCAAAGGAGATATTGAATCATAGTGTTCGTTGGAGACCTAGAGATGGAGCTTCGATTGATGTTTTCAAAGACCTTTGGATTAATGAAGCTACTAATTTCTTTATCACCTCCCCTCTAATCCAAAATTTAGTTAATATTAAAGTAAGGGAGCTTTTTAATGAGTTAGGTTCTGGTTGGGATGAACAGCTGATTGAAGGTTTGTTCACGCGATGTTGGACGGATCTCCAGAATCCCTATTGCGTATGCAAAGCCTCTGGACCAATTGATTTTGCATCATAGTAGGGATGGTCTATACTCTGTTAAATCCGGTTACAAACTGGCCCTTAGATTGTTTACAGATATCGCAAATTTTTCTGTAGAGAAACCTTGGAACCGGCTGTAGAATTTGCCTATCCCTTCTAAGATTAAAGACTTTATATAGCGTTGTCTTAGGGAGTTTATTCCATGCAAAGTGAGTCTCTTGAGGAAGGGAGTCAAGCTCCTACCTGATTGTGATGTTTGTGGATACAACCAAGATTTGAATCATGTGCTAATGGAGTGTCCTAAAGCAAAAGAAATTTGGGCTATGGTGAATTTGCATTTTTCGAATCAGGGGATCGAAATTTTGCTCGGGCATATTTTGGTAAACTTACCTGCACTTAGCTTAACCCGTATGTTAGCTATTTTATGGAGCATCTAGTACCATCGAAATCTCGGAGTTTGGCAAGGTAAGACTGTCTCTTCCTATATGATTGTTACTTTTGCTAATAACTTTCTTAAAGACTAGCAAGATTCTCGAATGAGTTACGAGAGGGTTAGTACAATAGCTAATACTTTACGTCCTAGTATCTCAAGTTGGAGTAAACCTTCGACCGGTTTTGTGAAATGCAATGTCGATGCGGCTGTTTTAACAAAAACAACACAACGGGATTTGTTGCTATTCTTAGGGACGAAAGGGGGAGTTTTGTAGCTGCTCTCTCCGAACATTATTCGTCATTATTTGACCCAATTATCGCCGAACTTATGTCGATAAGAGAAGCACTTTCATGGCTGAAAGACAAAAAAATAGACCATGTTGTTATGGAATCGGATTGTTTGCTAGCTGTTCAAGCTATCACAAATTCGTCTTTAAATCATTAAGAGATTGCAATGTTGGCTCTTGATTGTCTAGCTTTCAAGCGACAATTCCTTCACTTGTCCTTCCAATGGGCGCGCAAGATTTCCAATATGGCAGCTCACTCCTTAGCCAGGATACCTTATTATATAAAAACCTTCATCACTGGGAAACTAGTCCTTCTTGTTTAGGTTCTATTTTATCTTTAGAGAAATCTGCTTGTAATGCCTCTGATAGGAAAAGGCTTGTAGGATTCGGATGTACGAGGTAAGCCTGTTGGCTTGGGTTTAGATTTTTAGCCTTTCGGCGTCTATGATATTTATTTGTTTTTCGTCAAAAAAATATTAGGACAAAATTTAAGTTTTTATTACTAAATCACTTTCTTATAATTTTCAGAATTTTCAGAGGATGAAATATACTTTTCCTTCTTATTTCAACAAGGATCCATTGCAAATTTTCTTATAAGTAACGGAACCATTGGAAATATGTTACATTCAACCCGATTTTGAGACTTTCGTTAATTTTAGATAACTTTTTGATTTATAAGAACGATGAACCAGTAAAGATAAAATGGAAAAGTCTCTCCTGAGGAGATACATAATCGTACAGAGTGTTACATACTAATGTCTTGACTTACACGACCGTGTGAAATAGCCGTGTAAGTTTCTACAATGTGTGGAAAAAGAACATATACCATCTTGTATACCGTCATGTACATTCTCGTGTGAAGATACAAGATCGTGTACAGAGAATGTATAACTCTCTATAACCGTTGCAAGTAAGGCGGTGTGTAAGAGAGTACGACCGCGATGTCCAATAGTGAGGAATAAAGAGAAATGACAAAGAAGGTAGTATTCTCGTCCTCATATGATTGTGCTAAGAATTGACTGTGATGATTGGAGTGACAACAAAAATAAAAACACTAATAAGCGACAAGTAGTGACAACAACAAGAAACGTGTCCACTCTGTAGATTTCTCATATATTATATAATAATACATTGTTTCTGAAGTAGCAAGTCCATAAGATACCTTCGGTTTTATCTGGGGAAGGTCCATTAACTTGCACCGTAATTAAATCAAGCTTTGGTCTTTTTCAGGAAAGTTCTTATTGTTGTTCTTGGCCTTTTCTGGGTAGTGTAAATGGACGCCACTTGAGTTTTTGAAAAGCATGCTGAAGCCTCTTGCTGCCACGGCGGTGGTGTTCATAGCGGTCACTACAAGAAATCGGTTGTTTACCGATGGACATTACCATCGATAAACGACCAATTTTCGTTAGTAAAATAAATTACCGACAGGAAATTAAAGAAGAATGAAATCATCATTAAAACACCGTAGCTAAAGTTACCGACGGACATTTTATATATTGTTCCGTCGGTAATTTACCAACGGCCTATAATATATTACCAACTAGCGATATTCCATCAGTATAAATACTGAAGAAAATAGTAAAGGGCATAATCGTTGGTAACATTTAACAACAGACTAATTTTCGTCAGTAAACCGAAGGTAATAAACAAAAAAAGTCATCATATTTGTAAACGACGTCGTTTGCGAATAACTAAAACAATGTTGTTTGAGTTAACATCAACACATAAGTTACGTACCAAAACGACATCGTTTATGCTTAAATCATACGATGTTGTTTTGGTATGTGCAGCTCAACTTTTTTCTCCACAAATAAAACGATGTCATTTTTTTCCAATAAAATACGACATCGTTTTGATACAAACAATAACTTTCGGCAAGACAACATTTTTTCTGACAAAAATGTCGACAGACTATGTTTCCGTCATCAAATAATTTCTTTTTCGTGAAAAAAATTACCGACCGATATAGGAATTCCATAGGAAGTTACCAACGGTACATATTATATCGGTAAGTTGCAAATTTTGCTGTGATTTTTTCCCTCCAAATATAGCGACAGATATTCTTTTCGTCTTTATATTTGTAAATTATACTGATGGTAATATTTTTCCGTCGCTAATTTCAAACGGTTAAAGTTCCGTTGCTAAGTTTCCATCGCTATTACACAGTTTTCTTGTGGTGGGTCTTGTTGTCTTTCTTGCAAAAACTAGGATTGAGGGGAGAGATGGTTTATTCGATCTTCAGAGCTTTTCTTCAGCTTTCAGTAATTACGTTTGTTTTGCAGTTCATTTTCAGTCGGGACCAGAGCTTTTGGATCTTTTTCGCTTATCTTTTCATGGATGGTTCCTGCATTTTGATCCTCCTATATCTGTTGGCTTAGTTATCATCTATGAGCAGTATGCAGGATTTATCATTTTTATTGCGATCTTCCATGTAGGTCTCCATATCTGGTTATACAGCTGGTCAACGTGCCAAGAATGTGCCCCGAGGAAAGTGCATCGCTTGAGCTTCAATCCTCATTGGAACCTCAGTGACGATGTTCTTGCTCGTGGTACTAAACGTGTTCCCCTTCACTCCGAGATACATCATACCTATTGCAGGAATGATGGTCGGAAATGCAATGACAGTAACTGGCGTCACCATGAAGAAGCTTCGTGATGACATCAAACTGCAAACTAACCTGGTAAGTTCCAAGAGCGCAGAAACGTAACACAGTATCAACAAATAGTCCTAAATTTTGATCAATGCCCGCCAGATTAAATCTGCAACTTGACAGGTTTCTAATTTTCAATAGGGCTTCATCAAATTGGTGATCTCTTTGGCAGGTAAAGACTACACTAGCTCTTGGTGCAACCCCACGTCAGTCCACACTTGAGCAAGTTAGAAGAGCTTTGATCATTGCCCTTTCGTCGGTATTGGACAATGCTAAAGCAGTAGGTCTCATATCACTTCCAGGAGCAATGACAGGATTAATAATGGGAGGAGCGTCTCCATTAGAGGCAATTCAACTATAAATCGTGGTAATGAACATGCTCATCGGTGCGTCAACTGTACTTAGTAGTATCATGTCAACTTACCTTTGTTGGCCCGCTTTCTTCAAAAAAGCTTACCAATTAGAACCCAGGGTTTTCTCCACGGATTAGACCTAACGTTGACAATCCTAGAATTCCATTAACCAAAACATGAAAAAATGGGGTGCATGTGCATATCTTCTCTTCACTTGAAGAACTTCAGTAATATCAGACTTGGTAGTTCAGCGTGTTAAGATATATGGTATATATCTTATTATTTAGTTTTGGATTGTTAATATATACGGTATATATCTTATTATTTAGTTTTGGCATTTTTCAATAATTAGACATCTAACATAATGTTAATAAGTTTAAAATTCAAATCCAAGTTAATTGAATTTAACAGGGGATAATCTTTTAGTTGTGATAGAGTCCTATCTTTAATTAATGTATATTTTGATAAGAAATATGGGTATTACGTGTGGGGTACTACGGGAATTTGAGATGTGGGGAAAGGATTTTTGGATGGACATTGGTCTTTGCTGTGTGAGATTTTGGTGTGTTAATTGACGACTATCTTTAGTGCTCTTTGGTGGGTGCATCAATTGTTTTTGTGAAAAATAGTTGAAGTGATTTTGGAGTTTCTGGCTTTCGTGAGACACACGGCTGTGTTTATGAGCAAGCATTGTGAGTGCCTTGGGCATCGTGTGAATTGATGAGTTATTATTGAAGATGTGAGCTATTTGTTTGTGTGTTCTTTGGTGCTGTATTCCTTACTTGATTGATAACAATTAAAGGGTGCAGTACATGTTTTCTGAGTGGAAGATTCGAGGCTCTGTATTGATCGTGTGAAGATTGCTCATGTTGGACTATCATCTTTATGGAGTGGCTCACAGCTGGACTGATTGTGTATGAACAACTTTCAGATCTCTTTCGAAGGAGCTAAACCTATAGGAAAGTTGTCTGTTTCAATATCAAGTGTGTTCAGATTTTGCTATTAATTTTTCAGATACTTGAGTCTTTTATTTATTGTTTTTCAATTAATAGATTATTGAGATGAATTCTCTGTTGAGGTTAGTACGACCAGTACGAGGCGGCCGTACTATTGGATTTGAAATTACTTTTACGGGTAGTGAGGATGAGAGATAGTACTAAGGGTTGAGTGGTGTCGGCTCAGTAAAGCCTTGTGTAAAAACTATTGTCGTTAGTGAAAGTATTAAGCTGGGTGAGAGCCCTGCGAACCTAGGCAAGAAGTACCAAACTGCGTTACCAAATTTCTGATGCTTTTTATTATTTCGTTTTGATTTCTTTTGTTTTCGTTTGTGCTATAGACATCCGTGGTAAAATTGGAAAGTTTGCAAAATTACTAGCCCTTAGGTTTTTCACTGTGGATGCCATTAAAAAAGGTAGATCTTGATAAATAAAGAAACAGGTTTGATTCAATGTGGAATGCCATTATCTTATCGATTGTTTTGGTGGATTCTAGACGTGGCATCAACCTTTTTAGTGGTGTTGCGGAGAAAGGTTAGGTAGTGACGGCAATATGTTTAGCCTATTCCTTCACCTTTTTCATTCTCGAACAAATATGGCCAATAAGATCTTTTCTATAATGGAGATTATGTACACGATGAAATTCTTTCCGACAAATCACACACCAAACAATAGATTTAATAATGCTTAGATTTAATCCAATTCTATTTAAAATTAAAAAATTAAAATTAAATTAAATTCAAACGTAATTAAAATAACTCTACTTAAATATGGTTTTATCGAATTCTAATAATACAACCTCGCTCCACTAATACAATGTCAACATGACTCATGCCTACTTATTAACAAAGCACATAACAAGTGGATGAAAATAGTTAAACAAGATGTTAAAGAATGCCCAAAGAAGATACGTTGAACTATTTTCTAGCATATTAAAGCATATCCTATAGTTTTAATGCAATTGTAGTTGAATTTACTATCCATAAAGCAATTTAAAAATTCTATATAAACTAGATAATAACTATAAATGATAGGATTGTATGGCTAACCAACAATAATTAATGATATGATGGAGGAATCTTCTCTCTAACTTCCTTTCCACACACCCAACCCTAACCCTAGATCTGAACTCTTACCATCCTCCATCCGAACACCATAGCCCTTTATTTCCTTTCCAGCTTTCTTCTTTCTTTCATGACCTGCGAAACAAAACATCAACATATTAAATTAGTTTCCAAAGCTTAAAATAGAGATTGATTTTCCACCACTATCTACTACCTTTAAAACAGCCAATTCCCCGAATCCCCTTCCTAAACCCTCCTCCCCTTCCTAATCTTCTACAGCCCATCCTTCTTCCTCATACGTCTCTACAACTATCCCTCCCTCTACATCTGCCATTCCTCCCAAACTTTCTGTCCCTACCGTCAGTGACATTGCTAAAGGACTTAGGAAGACATGGAAACAAGTCGTGGGAGATAACTCTGATTCTTCCTTGGTCTTTAGTCCACATGTGGAGATAGAAGGAAAGCTAATGGTGGCTGCTAGTCTAGACATTCTATAGGAAGGAGCTAGGACATGGGAAGCTACTCTTGTTGGTTTTTATATGGATAAAAAGGCCTATTTTTTCAGTGATACAAGCATGGACTCAGAGAAACTGGAAAATGAGAGGTTTAATGAAGGTAATGCTAACTAAAGAGGATAACTTAATATTTACCTTCTCTTTAAAATCAAAAGCTCAAAAGGTAATTGAAGAAGGCCTTTGACATATCTCTTAACTCCCTTTATTTCTTTAAAATTGGCAACCGGGCATGGAATTAGAAAAAATCAAAATGAAGAACATTCCTCTATGGGTGAATATTCACAACATTCCTTTAGAATATTGGACTACCAAGTTGAGTATGCTAGCTAGTTACTTGGAGAAACCAATATGTATGGATGAAAACACTTTGTTGAGGAAAAAGGTAGGATTTGTTCGGTTATGTATGAGTATGGATATTTCTAAGGAAATGAAAGACAACATCCTTATCCTAAGGTTAGCAAATGAACACTCTCTTAGAGAGGATAAAGTTATGGTAACATACAAATGAAAATCGTCTCTTAAAGCTCAAGGCAAAAAATGGAAACCTATAGGAAGAGTCTTTACTAAAGGTGACTATTGGGAGGTGATGAGTATGGAAAGGTATATTTCGGAAGGGAACAAAGAATGTGAGGAGGCAGAACAAGTATCTGAAAATCATGAACCGGTTTAGGTTGATAATGATTCTCCTATAAATGGGGAGAGCATTCATAAGGAGAATAGCCCAGATTCAGACCAGCAAAAAGGAGCTCCTCATAATCCATTGGGTGACCTAAATAAGTCACTAATAAATAAGGGGGAGAATGTAATGGAAACTAGTGGAATTAATCCAAGTGGAGGAGTTCTTGATCCCAAACAAAATGAACAAAGCCTACAGAAGGCTGATCTACAGAATGGAGTTTCTCAAGAGAAGCAGTTTGTTTAGGTTATCTCTTGAAAAACTAACAAGAGCAGTAGGAAAGGCTCCAAAGGGAAAAGTATTCTCTTATGACTCTGATTGTAACATCCCAGACCACCAGCCCACAGATATTGTCTGCTTTGGGTTGGCTCTCGAGCCAAACCCTTCACGGTTTTGCTCTTCTCACCCTTAGAAAAGCGCGTCTTGTAGGGGAAAGGTATCCATACCCTTATAAGGCATACTTTGTTCTCCTCTCCAACCGATGTCGGATCTCACACTCTCCAGCCCCCTTAGGGCCGAGCCTAGCTGGCACAACGGCTCGGATATTGGCTCTGATACCATTTGTAACATCCTAGAGTACCCGTCCACAGATATTGTCCGCTTTGGGTTGTCCCTCGGGCCAAACCCCTCATGATTTTGCTCCTCCCACTCTTTGTAAAACGCGTTTTGTGGCGGAGAGGTATCCATACCCT
>JANITX010000006.1:9299017-9314051 GCA_027564395.1 Erythroxylum ulei
TGAACTGAGACAGTATGTTAAAAACGGTATTCGATAAATTGAATTGACTGTAATAAATGGTATTGGGTTCCACGGTCCATCATCAACGATCGCGACAAGGTTTTTATAAGTTTATTTTGGTCTCAGTTGTTTAAATTGCAGGGAACAGAACTCAAGATGAGCTCCAGTTATCATCCACAAACTGATGGACAGACAGAAGTTCTTAATAGAATTTTGGAACAATATTTGCGATGTTTCGCTGGAGAACAACCTCGAAAATAGAGTGAATGGCTTCCTTGGGCTGAATTAAGTTATAATACGAGTGAACATTTGGCTACAAAAATCTCTCCCTTCGAGGTAGTATATGGAAGACCACCGCCTACAATAATTCAGTATGTTCCGGGAACGACACAAGTGGCTGCAGTGGACACATATCTCAAGGATCGCACCATCATCCTTCGTGATTTGAAGAGAAACTTGCGGAGCACAAGAGCGAATGAAGTTCCAAGCTGATAAACACAGAAGGGAGGTGGACTTCTAGGTAGGTGATTTTGTTTACTTGAAATTGCAACCCTATAGACAGACTTCTGTCGCCTTTCGTAGTTCTCTAAAGCTCTCTCCTCACTCCAACGGGCCCTTTGAAATATTGGAGAAGATAGGTTCTGTGGCTTACCGTCTCTGTCTGCCTAAAGATGCAAAAATACATAATGTTTTCCATGTTAGTCTCTTGCGAAAAACATCTAGGTGATAGGCCACCTCCCACTTCTACTCTACCTCCTGTCACTGATGACTCCGTAATTTTACCAGCCCCTGAGAAGATTTTAGAAAAGCGAGTAATCCAGAAAGGGCGGTATAGGCCAGTTACTGAAGTGCTCATAAAGTGGATTGGCGCCTCGGAAGCAGACGCAACATGGGAAAATCTCAGACGATTTTCAAAAGCCTACCCGACTTTTGTCCTTGAGGACAAGGACTTTGCGGGGCAGGTGGACTGATAGCAGAATATCTTCCTGTACAAGCAACCAGCAGCTCTCTCTCTCACGCGATCATTACGTGCAGGACCTGCTCACTAACTTGGTCTTTAGACTTTATCTCAACAACCCACTTTTCCCTTATTGCTAATAATATGCAGAAGATCATGGATACCTCCTCAACGTGTAGCAACTTTGTAGGAGTAATGGCTTGATTTTCTATTGCTTTTGATTTCCAGTTGTAGGTGGGAAATCCACCAACGTTATTTCGTTTTTTAGTCGTGTGGGAGTTCCACATATTTAGGACCAACTTTTCTATTTAAATGCTGTTAGAGCATGAATAAGAAGTATCGGGCATTATCAAAACTCTTTTTCCCTGTTTTCTTCCCTTCTCCTACAGTTTTCTTAAATTCTTATTATCAGGATTTTACCATTGCAATTAGCTACTGAGTGAGACACTATTGTTTCTTTGGTAAGCATAGGAAAATCAGCTTTTGATATGGAGGATTCCCCTCTCTAGATGGCAGAAAGGGAGGCCAAAAGGTCTGCTATTGAGGTCGTAGCCTTAGAGGCGGGGGAGGTGGGTCAGAGATAGCGGTTGTGGTAGGGTTCGAAAGGGGAAAAAGAAGGGTAAAGGGGTAAGTTTGCGTGAAGAGAGAGGGCAAAGGTTTTAGGGCATGAGAGAATTGAAGTTCTTCAGATCTGGATTTGGTCGCTTCAGATCTGGAAAGAAGTGGAGTGAGTTTGCTTCCCCTCACGCCGTTGTCACTCCCAGACGCACGTCTCTCGCTGAGTCGCCTCTTGTTTTATGGTTGGATCTTCTCTCTTTTGTGGTGGCTGGGTTTTCCGCCTATGAAGAAGTTGGACTCACTGGTTTCATACAAGTATAGTCAAACTTATATAACACAACATGGAAACAATATGGTTATTGTTAAATTAAGCTTATATTATTATAATTTTTAAGATATAGCTGAAATAAAGTTAAAAATTATGTTACATGATATATAATGAGTAGGGTTGCCAATAGATTGGATTGGACCTAGATTTGGTTCGAAGCTTGATTAGGCCCGAGCTCGAGCTCGATTAAACTTAGACAACCCGAAGTTTGATTGAGTCTAAACTAAATATATTTTTACTTTTTAAAAATGTAAAATGACATCGTTTCGCTTAAAAATTTTAACCTCCGGGCAAGGTTAAGTCGGGCAATTTAAACTCAAACTAGCTCGAAGCCTATAATTTTGAAAATAAAAAAGCCTGAGCCTGACTCAAAAGCCTTTCAACTCGGACTAGGTTGGGCAAATTTTGCCAACCATAAATATTTCTCTCAATTCAAAAATCCTGTATTTGAATTCATGTCTTGTCATTTATTCCTCTTAAATTAGATTGATTTATCCTAAAAATTTCATTTCAATTAGAATCTAGTCATTCGCCATATATGAGGATCCCTAATAAGCATCTATGGTTGACTGGTTAAAGCGCCTAACTCATAATTTGTGAATTTGTAGGTTCAATCCCTACTAAATGCATGCCAATAAAACCTTCCAATAAGTCTATTAGAATTTACATGCGCATTAATGTGTTTTTATGGAGGAGTAATTATGTAACCCAAAACTTTATTATTTTTTAGAAGTTTGTATCTTACTTTGTGCCTTTTAGGGAACAAGAGAACAATAGTTTGACAAGGTTTCGGTCCAATTTAGTCATTCAGTCAATCCTACCATTGATTTAAGATATTATATTGATATGTTGATAAGGTGAATATCTAATCTATTTAAAGCTAGGCATAATAAGTATAAGAAAGTCAAAAATTCTCTTTTCGTCCTATCTTATAAACTTTAAGGTGTACGCAGTTTCATATTTTATTTTTTAAGCAAAATTGGAAGTTTCATATTTTATTCTTTAAGCAAAAGCAAGACGATAAAGACTCCATTTATTTAACTTAGGTTGATCTAAGCCAAAAGCATACCTACATCAAAATACCCCTTCTTTAAAAAACTTTGATAGTGCTCTCGAATTGGAATCCAACTAATAAATCAAAGCACACAGAGCCATCTTTTTATCTTTCTGTTAAGATAATTTTGATAAACTAACTGATAAAAAAGTTACTACGATAGCCTAATGAAAAAAATGCATATTAGGTCTTTGAAATAGTTTGAATCATTTTGATAAAAATAGTTTGATTCGTTTTATCTAGAACGTCTACGATTCAAGTCTGTATATTGTAGATTTGGACAATTTAATCAAAAATTCCAAATGAGATGAAGGTCCTAGACAGGACAAAAAATTTATTAAGTATCCCATACCATAATTCAAAGAAAGAGTGGGGTCCATAACAAAGTTTTTTCTAGTGTAATAAAATTATATAGTGTCTATTTTTCATTGATAAATGGATATTTTCATGTGTAATTTGTATGTAATTTATGACACATCTATTTGTATTAAAGGTTTTGAATATGTAACTTCTCAAGATATCATCTTACAGTGTTTTGTGGAAAATTTTGATAATATACAACATATAACTAGCCTCATAGAACCACAAAATTTGGCTATTAATTACAAATCAAGAGGAATCTCGACTATCGTATAAAATCACCAAATTACTTTTAATATGAAGGCTACCTCATAAATGTTGTATTCATGCACATTTGAAATTTGAATCATAGTGTTCATGCTTATGGAAATGAGACTAATCAATTACGATAAATTGAATCTAATTTTGCAATTTTCCTTCTGCATTACCTCAACTTGACACAAGTATGTAAGGGGTTCTCAAGAATCATTTTTTCTTTTCTTTTATAAGGGATAATTTTTTTCTACTTCTTACAAGTGCAAGATAACTACAAGGGATTGTAGGTTTGGTTCTATTAATTGGGGCCCTCCCTTCACCACCCTATGGGGGAATGGCCTACATGGTTTATAACTATTACTTGAGGCCAAAATGTTGTATAGTGCAAGAATGCTCACATTTTTGGCTTCCTATTTCACTTGAATTTTAAAATCTTGTGCGCTTCTGTTAAAGGACTAAAGATGTACAAGAAAATATTAAGATCAAGAAAGGTGCCTATAAAGCTCTATTGGATAATACCGTAAAGGTGGAGAGAGTAGTAATAGAGAAAGTTATAAACTAAAGAAAAAGGCGAAGAAGATAATCTCAGGAACTAAAAGCAGAGCTTACGAGAAATAAACCAATGTTTGAAAACTAAAGATGGAGAAAATTATATATTTAATTTAGTAAGAGCTAGGGAACAAAAAGTGAGAGATTTAAATCAAGTTCGTTATGCAAAAGATGAGCAGGGCAAGTGCTTGTGGCTGAAAATGACATCAAGAGAAGATAGTAGAGATACTTCTATAACCTTTGTAATGAAGGCGCATAGGATAAAATCTCTTTAGGTGATCTTAGCACATCTGAAAGGTATTATAACTTTACCTGTTGTTGAAATATTACAAAGGAAGAAATTAAAAGAGTTTTGAGGGCGATGAAGAGTAGAAGGGCAATAAGACCTAATGAGATACTCAAAGAAGTGTAGAAGAGCCTAGGCAAATAAGGTTTTACTTGGCTAACTAAGTTTTTTAATGTGATCCTCAAGTCTACTAAAATGTTAGATGAGTGGAGACTTAGTATATCAATACCTCTACATAAAAATAAAGGAGATATCCAAAGCTATAACAACTATAAAGATATCAAATCACTTACTCATACCATAAAGTTATAAAAGAAGGTGATTAATAAGAGGGTGAGAAAGAATGTTCCTATCTCAGAGAACCAGCTTAACTTCATACCAAGAAGGTCCAAGACGAAAGTTTTACATCTCCTCAGAAGATTAATGGAATACTACAGGGAAAGATAACATAAGCTACACATGGTTTTTATTGTCTTAGAGAAAGCGTATGATAGGTTACCCTAGGAAATAATATGGAGGTGTTTAGAAGCTAAAGAAGACCTATATATGGGTTGTTAATGATACATATGGAGGCGTAAAGACTAGAGTAAGGATGGTAGAAAGAGGTACAAAATATTTTTCTATCTATATTGGGATACACTAAAGTTCCTCATTAAGTCCCTTTTGTTTGCAACAGTGATTAACGAGCTCACCAAGAATATCCAAGAGAATGTGGCTTAGTGTCTGTTATTTATTGATGACATTGTTTTAATGGATGGGACAAAAGAGGGTATCAATGTCAAACTAGAATTTTAAAAGGATACATTAGAGTTTAAGGACTTTAAATTAAGCAGGACTAAGACTGAATACTTAAAGTGTAACTTTTTGGGCCATAAAATGGCTTCCGATATGAAAGTAAAGATTGTTCAGAAGTTATAACACAAAAATAGTATTTTAAGTATCTAGAATCTATCATCCAAAGCAATAGAGAGGTCAGTGAATACATAGTTTATAGTATCAGATCAGGGTGACTTAAATGGAGAAGTGCATCGGGATTTTTATGTGACAAGAAGATACCATTCAAGCTCAAAAGTAAATTCTACTGTTAAGCGATTAGGTCAGTCATGCTTTTATGGAGTAGAGTATTAGCTTATCAAATAGGTGCATAGTCCTAAGTTCATGGTGGCAAAAATGAGGATGTTTCGATAGATGTGCAATCTTACTAGGAGGGATAAGATTAGGAATGTAATGATAAGAGACAAAGTAAAGGTGACTGATGTCAATAGAAAATTAAGAGAGATAAGACTTGGGTGATTCTAACATGTTAAAAGGAGACACCATGATGCTTTAATGAGAAGATGTGAAAAGATTGTACTTAGAAATTGTAAGAGTAAAAAAGGAAGGCTTAAGAAGAATTGGGGGGGAGTTGATTAAGAATGATATGCTCTGCTGAAACTTACCAAATACATAGTCCTTGATAGACAACTTTAGCGTACTAGGATATAGGTAAAGAATCTCACATAGAGAGGTTCTTCTCTTTTTCATAGTTCTTTTGAACTTTTTCTACTTCGTGCCTTATGTCTTGTATTTAGCATAAATATTTCATAAATAGTACTTCCCTCTTACCATAACATTTTTTTACTTAACCTAAACATTTTCTTACTTAGCTTAAATATTTTCTTGTAATGATTTATTTATTCGTTTGTTTTCTTTCTTTTTTTATTTTACTTACTTATTTTTAAGCTTATATTTATTTATATTCTTTACCTTCTTCTAAGTTAATTGTATTATTTATTATATTACTTATTTTATATTTTTATTTAAACGTATTTATTTATTATTATTACCATTTATGTCTATTTTTTTGTCTATTTTATTTTTAATTATTATTATTTTATTATTTATATATATGTCTATATAGTTATGGGTGTCTATCGAAAACAACCTCTTTACCAGTTAAGAGTAAGATTCCATATTACTAGACCTCTCCAGACCCCACATATTAGTGAGACTTTTACTGAATTGTTTTTATTATTGTTACTGATGGATTATTTTGTAATTTTATAAAATTTAACAATTATTTTATAATGTTAAAATAATTATTTGAACGATACCCAATATTGACTAATATTCATACTAAAACTAAATTTGGTATTATATTTGCAATGTTATAAAAAATAGGTTACATTTGAACGTATTTTCTTGGTATCCACATTTATGTTTTTGTTATACCATAATATGTTAAATGGTAAAAATATGAATTAATTATATGGCCATTATTTAGTGGTCTTTACTCTTTTGTTGTTAAGAATGGTTATGAATGGGGTCAAGTGTTTGGGTCGTTAAAACGATATCGTTTTTAAAAATTACAAACTAAAATGATACTATTTTAAATAAATTACACTAAAATAACGTCGTTTTGACGAAAGTATTCGGATGGAGTTTCGAATTGGCCCTCTCAACCGGAGATCAGTCAGCCTAGGCCGAGTCGAGGCCTATTTTGCCAATTCTAGACACAAAGTTTATCGAAAAAAATGACGCAAGAGGAAAAAGAAACTACTAAAGACAAATTGTGGGTTGAAATGCTTTATACAGTAATAGACTTCCAAGATGAAACCACAAATCATGCCAAAAGAAATTTAATCCAACCATGATTAAGAGGAGAAGGTTGGCTATGGCTTCCCTCCCACGATCTCTATTACTTGTTAAACTTGTAGAAGACCCACAAAAAACCAATCTTATTTACCTTCTCTTGTTCTTGCTCCCCACCAACAAAGTAACATAGAAAAGAGCTCTGAAGAAAAATCCCATGGCAATTAAGATCCAAAGACAATTCCATTTGCTTAGATCCGTGATCCCTTGTTGTCTTAGTATGTCTGATGCTGTGACTATACAAGTATTGCTTGTGATGTTCACACCAAGAGTGTTGCTCATGCTCTGCAAAAGCTTCAGCTTCACTGACAATGGAACCCCTCCAAGAGGTGTGTTGTCGAACATCTGAACGCCCTCAACGAAGCATTTTGTAGGATCATGAAACTCATTTTGTAGAGCTGCTTCATATGGGTATTTAACTAGAGAGATGTAGTGAAACCATAGCCAGTATGGAGGGATTCGATCACGAGTAATGAAGAATCCGCTGAAGAGTAGAAAGTAGGCTAGAATGGCCACAACAATGGTGAAACCAAGCATGACATGAGAGACAACACCCGAGAGGAAGGTGACAAAAGAACTTCCAGCCCAAAATGCAGCTAAGATTGTGATGAAGAAGAAGAGAAACCCTGAAAATCCTCCGGCGAGCCCAACAGCCCAGAAGGTTGTTGCAGCGAAGGCTATGGAGAGGAAGATTAGAGCAGGAATGGAGATGATTGAATGAGCCAGAACGTATGAGGATCGACGATAAGCATTGTAAGCTGTTTCTCTCATGAATATGTAACGTTCCTGGAGAAACGCTGGGATGGATTCTGCACAAGTATAGTAAGTGGTGGACATAGCAAAAGCAAAGAAGCCTATACGTTCCTGAACACCTCTTGGAGAGTTGTCAAGCTTCCAGAAAATGGTGGCTAAAATCAGGCCTGTGACAAGAACAGCACCTAATCGAATCCCGAACAATTCAGGTGTCCTTCGTGAGTTTAACATGGATCTTTTGGCTATAACTATCATTTCAACCCAAAACGGGTTTGCAAACTTTTGGACTGAGGATGATAAAGCTGAATCGTTGGTGGAACCAGAGACTAGTTTGCCTCTGGAAATGCTTGCGCTTATTGCGTCATTGAGGGAGAGTTTTGATGTGTTTGGTAGATTGTTGGTTGGATTTTTCATGGCTTGCCAGGACTTGTTGAACTCAACCAAGGTTTTGGTTCCTCCTGGAACTTCTTCAAGTTCACGAATCAAATCCAAAGCAAACTCGGTTCTGTTTTCATTATCTGGAATTGGATGGCCAAATTCAGCAAAGAAAGAGGGAAGGTTAGTTGGAGAGCCACTGTACACGGTTTGTCCGTGTGATAGAAAGATCAAGCGGTCGATCAAGCTCAGGATTCTGTAACTTGGTTGGTGAATGGTCATGATCACAATGCTTCCACTTTGTGCGATTCGCTGCAAGACCTTGACCACCATGAAAGCACTAGTGGAGTCTAGTCCAGAGGTCGGTTCGTCGAGAAACAGGAGGATAGGATCATGAACTATGTCAGTCCCAATAGAAACTCGTCTTCTTTCACCACCCGACACACCTCTGTGCCCTTCATCGCCAATCACAGTGTTGGCTGCGCTGCGTAGGCCCAATTGATCAATCAAGGCCTGAACTCTTGCTTTCTTCTTCGACTTGCAAAGTGAACGTGGAAGCCTGAACTCCGCGGCGAACATCAGTGTCTCCTCCACAGTCAACATCGGAAACAAGAGATCATCTTGCATAACATAAGCAGATATCACCTTAGAAAGTCGGGAATCGAGCACCTCACCGTTCAAAGTCACCGACCCTTTCAAGCTCTCTTTCGATATCCGGTACGCGAGAGCATCAATCAACGTAGATTTACCAGCTCCACTAGCTCCAAGAACAGCCATGATCTCTCCTTCTCTAGCTTCACCAGATATGCCATTCAAGAGAACCTTCGTGCCCATCTCCGTAGTCGAGTTCTTTCCACAAAACGGAAACGAGAACTTCTTGCCAATTTTCACGCTGTAGGTCAAATTATTGAAAGAAAGAACAAAAGGGTTATTTGAAGGAGGCATCGAGCTACAAGCATTCCCAAGCTCGATAGCCTGATGATGAACAGGAGTACAGTAGTTGGAGATATCGCTCTGTGTCTCTTCTACATGCATCAGTAGCTGTGCAAGAGTAGGAGAAGAACCAGTTCTTGATCTTCTTGCGTACCTCTGGAGCTCCATTTGTTGATTGGCCGTAACGAGTGGCAATTTGTCACTGGCCACCGTCGCTGCTTTTACCTGTGATATCTTCGGACGTTCTTCATGAGACATTTGTGAATCTTGTGTCGTTGGTGTTTAGTTGCAGCACTTTTTTTTAGCTAAGAATTTATAGTATCAGACACAAAGACAGAAAGGGGTTAGTGTGTTTGGTACATCAAGCCTCCAACCCTTATTTTGCTTAGCGTATCGCTGTAATATATATTAGGTGAGAGGAGTTGCACCGCTTTGTTAGCTCTATATTTCTACCAAGTTTAGAGGGCCAAACTCTACTTCTTTGGCATTTAATATAGTTGCTTAAGTACAAACTCGAGTCTAAATTTCCTGTTCTTATAGTGTCTTATTGTGTCCAATAAATCTCAACCGTTTATTTATGTGAGTCCCGTATAGTACCCATGTGGGACCTGCATGGGATCCGTAAAATAAATAGCTAAAATTTTATGAGACAGAATAAGACAGAGTAAAACTAGACAGAATATCTGTTATCTGCAAACTCGGGCTATTCACTAAGTCAAATCGTTCCTATCGAAATGCATGGCTTTTGAGATTTTAAGATTTAATATTAGAAGACTAAAATACAAAATAACGTGTTTGAGTGATCAGTTTATTCAGGGATACAAGAAACATTAAAGTGGTTGAGTGAGTTTGAATAGTTGTGTATAGAAATCTTGAGAGAAGAGAATACAATTTCCTGCAGGGCTAGTGAACAATTTAGTGTGGTATGGAATCACAAGAAATAGGATTTTATGTCGACAACTTAGATGGCTTGTAAGGAAATAATAATGGAAATGATAAATTCGTGGAAAGATTTGTGGTCCAGATTCTGATTAATATTATCAATTATTTAAATACAATACTTTTTTAATTTAATTATGACAACCACTAAAAAATTAGTGAATAATAATTATAAAATTTTATAAATGTTATTTACTGTCATGCTAAATCAACATCCTCAAAACCGTACCTAAAGTTAAATCGGTAAGACAAGAGAATTAAGATTTAAAAAGTTTAACCATAAACAACTACAAAATAATCGAAGGCGATTATCCTCCTAAATCAAAAAATTTAAAGTTTAAATTAAAGAGGCTGTTAAATGAAAATGAATTAGTTTATTTTGGTTTTTATAGGCTAATTAGTTTTAAGAAATAGTTGATTCATTAATAAACTGATTAGTTTTTAACAATAAAATTATTAAACAAAATCAAACAAAAAAATTAGTTAGTTCAAGGTTTTCACTGTTAAATTGACTGAACCAGTTCGTTCTTAAAACATTGCTTACAACCTTATAATTGGAATACTTCTACTTGGTGGCCAAGTTAATGAGATTTGATAATAATAATAGTTATTATTAAATAAAAATGATTTTTTTACTATTTGTAATGCTAAAGCCTATCAATTACTAGTTATATAAATTTTCCTACTTATTATTGTATAATTGATCACCTCATGAACATATTGTAATTAGTTGAGTTAATAATGTCATCAAATAAAATGGGTGATTTACCATGATTAATAAATAATATAATTAAAAGATATTATTCATCTCTTCCCATTCAATATTATTATTATTATGTTATAAAGAGTGAGATTATCGGTATGTAGTGATGAGACTATCAACAATAATGCGAAATTTGAGGAGATCTAATAATACGTAATCTTATCCATAATTAATAAAAAGGTTATTTTCATAACGAAAAGACTATCTACTTAAAATAATGGTAAAAATTGGAAATAGAGATAACTACGAAAGCAACCATATAAACTAATTTGTTTTTATGAAATGATCATATTTGTTTAGTTACCGTGAGATTGTGTACTTTGCCTTATATTATCATATATGTTGGGAAGAAGTAAACAGGGATTTAGTTAGTAATGTGGTGAACCTAAGCTTCCTAATCTATTCTCTACACGCATTCACTCCTCACACGAAAGCTACATATGCCTACCTGTGTTTTATGTATGATAGTGATTTCACTACTTTCCTTCTTTTCTCGATTAATTAACAAATAGACACCTCTTAAATCATGTTTTGAATATTACAACTGGGTAGGTATGGGTGTTACATCTGCTGTGGACCAATTCTTGTACCTCGAATTGGTGTGCACGAGCACGTGAACTAGTGAGTAGTGACTACTAAAAATCTATAGTCTTTGAGTATTATTAACATTTTCGTCCATAGTTTTTAATATTGTCTTTTGTAGGAATTACCGTAATAACACTATTTCAAAATATACACATTTAGGGTTTATCTTTAAACGCTTGGAAGATAATAATTACGAACTTATTTTTATATGTTGAGATTTTTTTAATTTAGTGATAAATTTTCTATTTAATGACTAATCTTTCCAAATTCATACAAACTAAGCCTCTGTTTGGTTGAGCTTATACCAGTAGAGTTTTTTTATAGATATTTTTTAAAAAGTCAGTTGATTATTTGACTATCATTTTAAAAAGAGATTTTTTAAAAGAGGTTCATACAGTAGATTGTTTAACAACATAAAAATAAAAAACGCTTTTAATTTTAATTATATTTTATTTTGTAATAAAAATTATTTATGCATATAAATGTTATTTAAAGTATATTAAACAATATGAAAAGCACAATATATTAATTATTATATAATTTTAAACCGTATAAAACATAAGTAAAAATATATCTAATCAAATCTTTTATATGGATTATAACATAAGTAAACTAATATCAAAAACAAATATTAAAACATATAAAAAACCAAGTAATATTATATAAATCCCAAAATAAATATTCAAATTGAGTAAATAGTTAAATACATAATATACGGGGAGATGAGTTTGTAGGTATTGTGAGAATTATGTGTAAAACATAAGGACAAAAGGGACTAAAAAATAGACTCATTAATTAACCTGAAAAATTTACCCAAAAGAGCCATTTGAGAGGCCTTTTAAGTATTTTGGCTGCAAAAAAAGCTATATCTATTAAAGAAGTGATTTTCTATTTTATGGTAACATTCATTTTTCTTAAAAAAAGCTTTTATGGTAGAGAAAAGTACTTATTAATCTCCTAAAAGCTCATCCAAACAGGCACGAAGATTCAAATTGTTGATGTTGTTAATAAATGAACATAAACGTGATTTTTGAATACGTTGCATCGGCAAAAATAATATTGTAATTTTATTTATATAAGTTTTGAAAGATTAATTATTAAATTGAAAACTTTAAAAAATCATAAAAAGTTAAAAACTAAAAGTTTATTTTAATATTTTCAATTTTTAATTTAATTACTAGTCTTTTAAATTTTATAAAAACCAAGTTTCTGATAGGACTAATAACCAAACTTCTATATGTTATTTAATGTAATGCCTAATAATTAAATATTTATGTAGTATTTAATGTACACATGATGCCAAATTTTAAAATTTTAAAAATCTAAACGCTATTTAATTTATTATCTTTGGTGTAATTGTACAAGATTGTAAATATCTTTTATCTTTGTTGCTAGAAATAATTATTCAGTATGTTCGAAAATCAGCAAACTAATCAGTTTATAATATTAGCCCATACTGTTGATTCTATGCCTGATTTAGAATGAGAGATATATCTTACTGTCTTTTCTACAGGATGCTTTGCATTTTGACGATGTTAATATAGCTCAAACGCATCATTTCCATTCTCAAAAAAAAAAAAAAAATCCTCTAGACTATTAGTTTATTTACTTAATAGGGTAAGGTTGCGTGATAATGACTTTCGCAGTCAATGAGATTCTCACCGGTGGTACTTCTTGTTGTTATCCTCTAGGCTATTGGCTGTACAGACTGAAAGAGATAACAAAGAGAAAAGTCTGCACAGAGACCAGACGTTCGTGCGGTTACGACATCGTCAGAGACAAGTGGAGGTTTTGATAGGCAAAGCTCATAGGCGGTGGGGTACACTGTACACAACCCATGTGAATTCACTTACTCCATATAATACCGGGCGGCCATTGTGAAGAAGATCTTCATATAAGTCTTATGCTTCTGTTCTAATCATTAATTATTAGGCTCACACGTCTTCTTCCATATGGCTCGGAGAAAACTAAGGACTACAACAAACGCAGGTCTGAGATAGAGAACTAATCGTTGTGAAAAATCCATGAAAACCAAACCAGAGGGGACCTAGAGCCAGCCAGCAATATCGACACGTCTAAATGCATGAAACACCACATCCTCCATTTAATAATTTCACCTACTCTTATGCCTGCTATATATAATTATTATTGAATAATTACAATGTTTTAAATTGTGAATCAAAATTCGAATTCGGATATTATGGTTATAGTCAATCTATCATTTTAATTTATTATGTTACGTTATTACAATTGTCTATAATTATAAAATGGAATTAATATTTTGCAGTTTATAACTTCAAATAATTTATCTGCGTATGAATTATATATTAGAATTTTATGGGCCACGTGTATAAATATATGTACGTAGATTTCTATCTCGGTTATAGGCCTAATAAATTGTGATTTAATTTTAATAAATTAATTGGCCCTACAAAATATTAATTAATTATTAGTATGGGCCTGATGTGTAGAAGCTCATTACGAGTCATTATAATTAATGGGCCCACAATGACCCGTAAGTCATAATTGACTATAAATAGGCTTGTGGTTCTCTAGTCAGATCTCTCTCTTAACATTTTCTCTGAAAAAGAATTTGTTAGTTTTCTCTGTTCCATAAGGAGAATTCGTTCGGTTTCTGAATCTTGACTTGAAAGAACACAAATCCATCAAATTTTGCTATTTACACTTCCGTTATACAATGGATCAAGGTTAGTGTTCTTATTTGTACATATATCATTGTTTATTCGATTTACATCTGATTCTGGTTGATTAAATGTGTACAAATCTGATTATAATAATCGTAAAGCTAAATTTCTAATAAGTGGTATCAGAGCATTTCACAAAGATTGTTTCTAACATGATATTTAGTTTCATCTTTTTTGACTCCGTTCGATATATTCATGATAGTTACAAATTAATTAAAGATGTATCATTTGAGATTTCATTTAGTTTGGGTTGTTGTTTATTATTTTCTTCGTTGTAATCGGCCAAGATAGAACCTTTTCGGGTAAAAATATTTTGACCTGTTAATTATCTTAGTCTGCGATTAACGGAGAAACAAGTAAACATTGGTGTCGTCGTCGAAAAAAATGGTTTTATTCAGTTTACAAATGATTTTTTGTTTTTGCCTCAAAATCACTAAAACATCAGAACAAGACCTGTTTTTATTCGGGTCCTCGGGTCTACGACCCATCGAGGTTAGGGAGGACTGCTCTGCATTTGTCAGAACGTTTCTCTGACGCTTGCAATGTTTCAAGCGTCAGTTTCTCTGCCGCGTGTGCACGTGCAAGAGAAACTGACTCTTAGAAGTTTTTGTGGTGCGTGCCCAACGATTGCGTTTTCTATTCAAGTGTCAGTGGATATATATATATATATATATATTGCGGTTTACGGAAATCCCGCCAAGGAAACTACCAATGTTATGAATACTGTATCGGGCTCGGTATCGGATTGGGCTCTGGAACGGAACTGTACCGGTACCGGTCGGTATTGGGTACCGTTTCGGGATATTTTTTAAATTTATAAAATAGTCCCTAAAATTTTAAAAAATTGTAAAATAGTCCATATTGATATATTATACAGTTGTACTATATACTTTACTAGTTTACTGTTTACATCAACCATGCTTTTAAAAATCTTAACAATAAATAATAATGATAATTAATTTGAAATAACAATAATTTTTAAATATTTTACATATAAATAAT
>JANITX010000006.1:9368982-9381604 GCA_027564395.1 Erythroxylum ulei
AAAGCTTGCATTGCTTGTTTAAACCTTGAAGCTTGTTGCGTTGTAATTGGACCACTTGGCATGTGTAGCTTGTCGGGCTGATGTGTAACGTGTGGAACTCCATTCCGAAAGCTGGTTGTATCAGCATCCCTTATGCTGAAATACCTCCATGCCCAAAAAATATTTCATTCCTCCAAGGTCTGTCATTTCGAAGGTTTTATTGAATTGTTGCTTTAGGTAATCAATTTGCTTCTCAGAACTCCCAGTAAGCAACAAGTCATCTACATATATTGCAACAACAGTTACTTCTTCTTCTTCCATCCGCACATACATCGTCGGCTGGCTGCAACTTCTTTTGAATTGAATTCTTAGGAGGAATTCATCAATTCTCGCATACCAGCACTGAGGAGCTTGCTTCAGTTCGTAAAGGGCTTTGTTAAGCCTATACACCATCTCCTCCTTTCCTTTAACAACGAAGCCTTCCAATTGCTGGACGTAGATCTCTTCTTATAGGATCCCATTGAGGAAGGCGGACTTTACGTCCATTTGATGCACCTTCCACACCTTCTCAGCTGCCATCGCTAACAACAAACGAATCGTCTCTATTCTAGCCACTGGTGCGAACGTCTCTCCCAAATCGACACCTTCAATTTGCGCGTACCCTTTGACAACGAGCCTTGCTTTCAATTTATTTACTGAACCATTTGGATTCAATTTCGTCTTGAACACCCATTTCAATCCTATGGCTCTCTTATCCGGAGGTTTTTCAACTGGACTCCAAGTTTTGTTTTTGTCGATCATCGACATTTCTTCCTCCATGGCTTTTACCCATTTCGGATTCTTCAATGCTTCTTGGGTTTGGGTTGGTTCCAGAATTGCTTCATTGCTTCTGTCGTATATTTCAGCTAAGCTCCTCATTCCTCTTACCGGTGCATGATTGTAATCATCCTCGGTTTCTTCTTCAGAAATTTGCTCCTCCTCGGAAGTCCACTCAACCTGGTCACCCTGCTTTTTCGGTTCAGCAACTTCTCCGGGTTTTGCCTCTCCCTCTTCTTCATACTGGTCTGAGTTGCTTGCTATTGTCGGAAAGTTTGATTGCATCTTTGTGTTCGGTTTTTTCACTTTATTTACTTCCTTATCTTCGGGCCAGCTCCAACATTCATCTTCAAAGAAGTGTACATCTCTACTGATTTTTATTTTCTTCTAGTCCGAATAATACAACCTATACCCCTTACTGACCTCCGAGTAACCCACGAAGATTGCCGCCTCAATTTTTCCGTCTAGCTTGCTCCTTTTGGCCTGAGGAATGAGGACACTATATAACGATCCGAATACTTTCAGATTTCTCATCTTCGGCTTGTAACCATGCCACAATTCATACGGCGTCTTATCCTCGAGTGCTCAGGAGTATACTCTGTTCAGCAGAAAACAGGCGGTGGACGCTGCCTCCGCCCAAAATTCCTTCGGTAGCCGCTTCTCCTCCGTCATGCATCTTGTCATTTCCACCACGGTTCTGTTGCGCCTCTCCACTACACCATTCTGCTGTGGAGTGTAGGGCGTGGTGAGCTGGTGCTTTATCCCTACTGATTTACAAATCGTACTAAACTCGTTAGATATAAATTCTGAACCATTATCCGTTCTCACCGACTTGATGCTCAGATTCGTTTAATTTTCAATGTACAATTTGAACTCTTGGAAGACCCTAGCTACCTCTCCCTTTTTCTTAAGATAGTAGATCCACGAGTATCTGGAGTAGTCGTCGATTATCAACAAAAAGTATTTGCTTCCTCTTAAAGAAGTTACTGGCATGGGTCCGAATACATCCATGTGTAACAGCTCCAACCTTTCCTTAGCTCTCCATTTTGCCTTCTGGAATGGTGCACGAACTTGCTTCCCCATCATGCAAACTTTGCATGGCGTATTCTCATACGGTGTTGATGGTAAACCTTTGACCATCTTCTTTTTCCTCATTGCCTCCAATCCCTTCATATGATAATGCCCAAGTCTCCGATGCCAGAGATCCGGTTCAGTTGAATCTCCCACAAGCGCCTCTTGTTGCAACTCTTCGGGCTTCATTGAGAAGCTCTTATTTCTCATGCGGGTGCAGAGAATTTCCTAGCCAAGATTATCAAAAACCTTACAAGTATTTGATTCAAAACGCATGATCATACCTTTCTCGATCAGCTGGGCTACACTCAAGAGATTGTGTTGAATCTTTGGAACATACAGCACGTCCGAAATAATCTTGACTCCTTTCTTGGTTACTAACTCTACCTCACCCTTGCCTTCTACCCGAATGCTGTCACCATTTCCAAGCTTCACTCTAGCTTTCACCTTTTTATCTAGAGTCTTGAAAAAACTTAGATCCGGAGACATATGGCTAGTACATCCACTATCAATTAGCCAGTCGGATGGGTAATTCTTGATTTGATTTCCAATCACCACAAACAGTTGTTCTTCTTCCTCTTCGGTCACCTGAACATTGGCTGCCTCCTGTGGTGATTGTTTCTTGCAGATAGCTTCCATGTGTCCTTTCTGATGACACCTTTTGCACTCTACGTTTGTCCTCTTCCAGCATCTGAAGGCTAGATGATTGGATTTACTGCAATGTGGACAGGGATTATAGTTGTTTTCCTTATCTCCTCCGGTATTCTTGCTCCCATGCTTCTGGCGCGATTGAGAGCCTTTAGAGCTCGACCCTCCTTTCTTTTTCTTCTTCTTGGATTTTTCTTGAGTCTCTGTTTTAGCAAAGACTCTATAAGCGCCTTCAGTAGCTTCAGTCTTCCTTATCAAAGATCTCTGTTCTTGAGCTTGCAAGGCACTCACGACTTCAGCAAGCTTTATTTGTCCGATATCCTTCGAGTTCTCAAGTGAAATAATTGTTGCTTTGTACTTCTCAAGGACGGATACAAGAAGCTTCTGCACCAACCGTTGATCCTTGAATTCAGCTCCTAAGAGCGTGATTTGATCTGCCAATAGAATTAATCTTTCACAGTAATTCTGGATCATCTCACCTTCTTTCATTTGAATTCTGTCAAATTCCCTTAAAAGATTCAATAATTCTGGATCATCTCACCTTCTTTCATTTGAATTCTGTCAAATTCCCTTAAAAGATTCAATACTTTCATGTTCTTTACTTTCTCATCACCCTCGTATTCTCGCTTCAAGAAATCCTAGATTTCTTTCGCAGAAGCAAGACCCATAATTCGAGTAAAGATTGAGGGTGATATTGACTGATATTGGCAGGATTTGGCTCGGGCTTTCTTTGTCACCCTCTCCCTTAGCCACCGTAGCTGAGCGATCGGAGCATCTTGTGGAATTTCAACCGCGTAATCTTTATCGATTGGTTCCCACAAATCTTGTCCTTGCAGATAAGCCTCCATCTTGATCGCCCATATTTGATACCCTTCACCATTGAATATTGCAGGTTGCAAACTAAGCGTTGAGCTCTCATCCATCTTTGAGTGTTCCACGCTCGCCGTCGTCCCTTGTCCGAGAAAGAGTTAAATCTCCAAGCCAAGTTCCTTACCTACACCTCCACAGATCCCTTAAGAATCTAGCTCTGATACCACTTTGTTGTTATCGAATAATCATGCACAAAGATAACCGAGAAAGAATGACGGAATGTAGAGAGAAGTTTTAGAAAGAGAGCTTGCGCAGAAACAGAGGCAAA
The DNA here is from genome assembly GCA_027564395.1 of Erythroxylum ulei. Taxonomy (NCBI): domain Eukaryota; kingdom Viridiplantae; phylum Streptophyta; class Magnoliopsida; order Malpighiales; family Erythroxylaceae; genus Erythroxylum; species Erythroxylum ulei. The sequence continues at coordinate 9,372,635 of JANITX010000006.1, forward strand.
CAGAGCAACGTGAAGAACTCAACAATTCCTTGAGATTTTGTCAAAGTGTTATTGATTATCAAAACTCAAAATGTGTGTATACAATTCATATCGAATTACAGTATTTATAATGCTCAATTTCTAACTGCCGAGTAATAGATTTTTCTTGATCTTCTTTAATCCCTTTCTTTTACGTTGATGCATGGCTTTGCATGATCACGCTAACTCGACGTTTGTCTGAACTTTTGAGACATCTCCAACATGATCAGATAAAACATAACCAGTGAGATCCTTGAATTGCTTTTGGCATTCTTCATGGATGCATTGGTTTTTTTTGAAAATGGATATATGAAAATGAGAACTGGTATCTTTGGTATTAAACAATGCTCTGGTATAATTATAGCTAACCCTCCTGTGACTTTGGTTTCGAGTTTAAAACTGCAAGCCTAGAGGTAATAATTTCATACTTGCAGTTCTGATATGAACTGGAACTTTTGAGCAAGCCACTTACTATGCGTGCTTAGAGGTAATAACGCGATCCTTTCTATGCGGCCTTTGGAAATATAGACACTGTCACACTGATGAGCTAAAAGGGTTGGCATTTTTGCATCAGACTTCCGGCAAGGTTCGGATTTGGGGGGCCAGTCCAGCCTGGCCGAAAGGTCCGAGACATAAACCTTATTGATGTGGAAAAGCATATCATCTCAAAACCAGGAAGATGAGCCAAGTACAACAAGGAGAAGTATATTTGAATGTCCAGTAATGTGTCTGACTCTGGATTTTTCATAATATAAAAAAAAGAAGTCGTAATTACCTCTTCTTATCTTCTAGTTTTTATCACTATTGTAATGATACTGGATTCTGTCTATGTTTTTCCTACATAAATGTTGGCTTGGAGGATATAAGAAAGTCTTTGATGGATACGAATTACACCTCGACAACTGCAACTTCAGTGGGTATCCACTACAAAAGTTGCTACATCGCTACATGGTAACTTCAGTTGTTAGGCATTTACTGTGTAAATTCTCTCTTCTTTGATGATGAAACGTAGACACTTTCAACTCAGTCAGTACCAAATTTCTGCCACCTTACTGTTTCAGTGGGCTTGCTGTATTTAGCTACATGTCACTCTCTTACTTGGTCAATGGATACAAAATTGAAAGACTTTTACTTCCCCTGTGTCCTCAGTTTACCCTTTACCTTGGCTTGTGTAATCTTGTACTTTTGGATTGCCTTCTCTGACTTCAGACAACTTTTCCAAAGTTATCTGCTAATGCTAGTGGAAGCTTTTTAACTCATTGGAAAGAAGTTAAAAAGAACGAGTCTTGAAGTCCTTCTGGAGGGTACAATCATTCATTCCTGAATATTAAAGTAATGAAAATTTACTTTAAGGTTTTTTTTTTTGTTACAAGGGAAAAACAGGTGAAACAACTACTCCACAACCGAACTAACGCAGAGATCTGCTGTACAAAGCTCTTTGCTTATCACGTTTTATGTGAGCCATGACTAACGTCGGAAGCTCCTGGAGAATATGGAGGCCTGGGCTGCATAAAGCGGCTAGAGAGGCTAGGCTATCCGTACACTGGTTCCCTTCGCGATACAATTATGAAAATTCACCTCCCAGCTCGGTGGATTAGACCATGGGTACCTGCCACCAAGAAATAATACTCAACCGAAGGTATAATAGAAGAGGAAAGAATATTTATCACCTCTAATGAATCTACTTTGACGATAACTCGTCTATATCCAAGCGTCTAGGCTAGGGTAAGTCTCGAGTGGACTCCTCAGAGTTTCGCAGCAAGAGACGAGCCCTTTCCAATGTGATGGAGAAATCCACCACATCACTGACCATAACAATCTCTAATCAACCCTCCAACAGTAGCAATGGTATGCCCGTGTGTAACCGCACCATCTGTATTTATCTTGACTCATCCCGCCATCAATTTGGTCCAACCTATAAATTGACCCATTGGTAATCCTTGATCCCTATACACATAACTTTCCATAGTTCTTGCCCTAACTATTCAATTAACGTAATCCATAACTGCTCTATTACCGTCTTCTAGCCAAGCAAAGTCCTCTTAAAAAATGCTTCTATTGTGCCATTACAATAGAAGCCAACATGCTACTCCAAAGATTATAGCCCAATGAAACTGTTGCACTTGTGAGTGCTACATAAAGTTGGAAGTCACCCACCGCTCCACATCTTGTTAAAAAAACTCTGAGTCAATCATTTTAGGGGGAATTTACACCAAAAAGCTTTTATATGTGTACACAATCCAAATGGCATGCAAAGTTGACTCTTCGAACCCACAAAATTGACACCTACTATCCATTGTGAGATGGCGAGCTACTCGCTATTGATTGGTCAGTAGCTTTTGCTTTGTCAATAATCAAAGGAAAGTCCTAATCCACTGGGATTCTGCTCATTTCCAGATTAAGTCCCAAAGTCTACTATTCACAGGCGTGGTAATGCCTTCAATTAAGTCATAGGTGGACACCATTGTGAATCTGCCATTATTTGTTTGTCCCCAAATTATGGTATCTTCCGTTGTGCTTGTTATATTGGGATGCATCGCCACAATATCCATACAGGTTGTGGAAGAGAGATACTACTGAAACAGATGTCACTGTCAGGTGCCGACTTCATTTGTGAAATCCGCAACTGTGGCGTAAAGAGCTCTCTTCGGAATTGGAGAGGTCACCACTGAAATTAGTGGTCCCTTAATAATTCACCCAGTTATCTAACCAGAATAAAATATTCCCCCTAGTGCCCAGTTTCCACCTCATACCTTGGCGAACAAATTGCCACTTTGCAGATATGCCTCTCCAGATAACCGAAGCTTCTGACCTATCGAGAGAGAGAGGGGGATATTCTGTGTCACTTATTCAGTTCTTACTTTATACCAGCATATCTTATCCGTTGGTTGATAAAATCTGCTAGCACAGAGTAAGAACTAGGTAAGTGGTATAGCAGATTTCATCTGCGCTTCAAAAGGTGATCGGCTACTCTTTATTAATTAATTGGTGAGTTTTTATAAACTAATCAATTTTATAAAATAAAATAAAAATTTTAATTGAAAATTTTTTAAATTAAATTTTTACTTATTTGACAAATAAGGATAGTTTCTTTTTTTAATTTTATTTTAAATTTTTTCAGTTTTTACTTTATATCAGTTTTATGATAGTCTAATACAGGATGAACTGATTAAATCTTACATCTCTTATTTGATTTAACTTTTGATCCAATTTTTTAAATATTATAAAATAGTTTCATCTATTTTTAGCAGTAAATTAAGTAATTTAATAAAACAAGTGATTTGCTGAATATTGAGTGCATCTAATAATTTATTGAATTCACACCTAAAAAGTAGTTACTACAAATTTCACTAATATTTAATCATCTTATAAAAAGTATTATTTTTAGTACGAAGGAAAGAAAACAAAGAGACTAGCTTGTATAGTCTAATCCCCTACGAAGCGATCTATGATAAAGGGTTCTTACACGTCGCGGTGGAGTGCATCTAAAAGGCTCCAGGTGACTTCCGAAGAATATACAGCCCAGCGTTGCGACCTGCATAAAAAGTACTTTGTTTAACCATGTTTTGGAACTTTTTGCTTTGATCCTAATGAAGTCAACAACATGATGTTAGAAGTCCCAGGAATAGCTAAAGGAACAATGTTGACCAGGTCAAATGGGCATCATAGCCACAAGTGATAGGCCATCAACAGTTTGTTATAAAATATATGACTATTGAACAGTATGGATCTCTCCCTTTTTCCTCTCTGTCTCTGCCTCTGTCTCTGTGCATGTGTCCATTATTGAATTCTGAGTGCAAAAGAACAGGCTTTGAAATATGGGCTAGCTGTTTAAAAATTTTTTGAACTTTTGTTGCAGAGAAGCTTGTGGATGTTACTGAAACTATCAGAGGAACTGTTCTATACAGTACTCAATTAAGTTGTGAAACTAACTATAGTTGTTGGAATATTACACATGCCTTCTTTCAGGAACATCCATCTGTAATCTTCTTCTTCTGAAAATATGCTGTGAAATACTTAGCAATGAAGCATACATGCACAAATCCTTGGAAACATGTACGAGTACATGATAATACTCAAGTGCAAAGCTGGATCTATTGAGGATTCCCATTTCCCAAGTAGATATACACTATCTTTTGCACATTAGATATACACTATCTTTTGCACATTATGGGAATAGGCCCCATGCTTGTCTTGATCTATTTATATTGCATACTTACTTTCATATTCATGACAACTATTTGAACATGTTGGCTATGAAAATCTGACTCTCAAGAAAAACAAACTTCACTGTCAACATCTTCATGTTGGGGGAAGGTTTCTCACTTTTCTGCACAACACTCTTTTACATTCAAGGTACTATAAGAGCATTGGATAAATGAGTGAAACGGCATGAATGAGCTGGCTTCTAGCTCCAGCAAAGTCTTAATATTCATCTGTATTGTCCATGCATTATTATTATTATTTTAATATAATCTGTATGAGCATTAACATTATCACATAGTGAAAGTTCCACTAAAATACGAGAATTGGGGAGATTCAATAGTATGTAATCTTACTCTTATATAATAGAGATGTTATTTCTAACAAACCCACTTATAGTGCAAATTAATAATAATGCAAAATATCAATAAAAATGTATAACTAAACATATAAAATTATGTAATACAATACATATTTATAAAATTTTGAAGAATAAATCGCTTAATGCATTATTTATAAATTTTAACGTTTAAGGATTCTTAATTAGTCATTCTTTTTGAGATAAATTGAATTGAATAGCAACTTATGACTCAAACCAACAATCTTTTGAATTAGAAGTACTGGTTATGCATTGTTGAAATGTTGATAAGACTGTTCAAACTTAGTACATAACTTCCTTTAAGTGTCAAGTCTTTGTCACTTACCTCAATATGGTAATCAATTTTTGCCGTTGTTGTAGTGTAGTAGATTGAGGCTAAAGGGAATCTAGATGTTGTCATGCTATACTATATCAATAGCCTAAATACAGATGATGGCTTTCTAGGAAATTGATTAAAACAAGCAAAAATGAAAAATGAAGCATACATTTTCATGTGACAAAATAGAAAGTAATAAAAAGGAATAATTCAAACAGAAAAAAAAAATAGATAATCTTTCTGCATGCTGTTGTTTGGAACCATTCAGGAGCTTTTTTGGTAAAGAAAAGTTGAAAATCTGAATTTTTTTTAATTTTCTACCTTGGAACCATCTTCACTTTAAATGATGCTCTGCCCTCTTCCCTCTCCACCAAGCTCACCTCCCCATAAGCATCTGCACATGCATACATATATACACAACACTTTATAGCCGTTGAAACAGGTTCGGAGAGAAGAAGAGTATAGATTAGCTGAGAGATGGCCACAAATCAATCTTCTTGCATGTTTGCAGAAGATGAGTACATTGACATTGAAGTAAGCTCTTCTGCTTCATCGAACTTCATTTGTTACTCCATTAGATCTCCACCACAGAGCAGAGAGTTTGAGTTCCAAATGTCTTCACAGTCTCATGACAGGGAAACCAATGCTTCTCCAGCTGATGAACTCTTCTACAAGGGGAAACTCCTTCCTCTTTTTCTTCCTTCTAGATTACAAATGGTTCAAAAACTCCTTCAAAACCCCATAACTACTACCTTTGAGAGCAAATCTCAAGAACCCTTTATAGAAAGCTACCCACTTTCCTTCATTACTAGCTCCATTAAGCCTTTGAGTAGCTCCAACACTCCCTTGGAGTTCTGCAACATCTCAACCTCAGAGTCAAGCAGGGTCAGTAGTGAGCTCAACCTTGACGATTATTGCTTTGAATGGTCTTCTGAAATCAACAGTTTCATAGGAGATCAACCAAAGAAGTCATGGACCAAGAAGCTCAAGCAATTAACTTTTCGTCAAAAGCTCAAAGCGTCAAGTGCGTATCTCAAGTCATTGTTTCGCAAATCTGGATGTACCGACGATTCGTGTTCTAAACCAGTTCACAATGCAGAGACAGGAAGTGATTCCAAAAGTAAGGTTTGCTTGAGCAATTGCATCAAGGGAGCAAAGAGGCATCCTTTTGGCAGAATCGATAATGAGACGTACAAGAAGTGTACTACTCTAAAGAAAAGTATAGAGAAAGATATGATCGAGGATGGTTTCTTCGTCAACCAAAGGAGGTCTTTCTCTGGGGCGATTCAATGGCATAATACAACTAATAATAAATCTTCTGGTTCTTCGTCCACATCTTCTTCTGGTTCTTTGTCCACAGCTTCATCATTGTCATTCAGTTCCAATGGCTTCCAAGATCTACATTTTCTCAAGAAAAGTGGCAGTCCAAACTCGGAGATTGAGAGTCCAATTGAGGGAGCCATTGCTCATTGTAAAAAGTCTCAGGAACTGTTTAGTCCAAGAAAATCTGCAAGTGATTCTTCAGAGTTTGCAGTTTGTAGGGATCAAGAGCTGTTTATTCCAAAATGAGCATTACAATTTTATTTTGCAGCTTTAGTACAGATCAAGTTGAGGTTTTTTTATTGTAAGTTCTGATGATTCCTCTGAAGTTTTCTGCTGTATCAAATTAAGACATCATGAGAAAACAGGGACCCTTGTTTCCTTCTATAATTATCTTCTTAAACCTATTTCTACCATCTGATCAAATCCATTGAGCTGATCAGTAACTATTGTGAATTAATGTATCGTACCAACTAGAATTCTATACAACATTCTCTTGCATTGTATTAGAATATACTACATAATTTCGAGTTGTACTTGTCATATCAGTTCGTACATTGGAATATCGAAAAATATTAAATAAGTTTGAAATTTTAAATTTTTATTAATTATAACTATAATAAAGAATTAAATTTTAATTTTATAAAAATTGAGAAATTGTTTATATTTTTTAAAAATAATCCAAAATAACATCTGATTCTATATCAAATTAGTTCAACTTTTAATCGATGTTTTAAACATCAAACCAAAAGTTAAACCAGTATGACAAGAGGTTTAAGGTTTAAATAGTTCAATCGGTATTTGATCGTCATAAAATCGACTAAATATTGAATAAAGTCAAAGAATTTGATATATAATTGAAAGAAATTATCCTTATCCGTCGAAGAATTTTAAGTTTAATTGAAAAATAATTATTAAATAAAAATTAATTAATATATTTTAGTTTATAAGATTTTAGTTTATAAGAACTTATTAGTTTATAAAAATTAACTGATTTATTAATAAACTTTTTTGATAAATAATTTATTAATAAATTTGATTTTTAACAACATCAGTTATGTTTTTCTTTATTTTAATAAAATAAAACTTTTAATTAGTGAGAAGGACTACTGATAACCACTTGGATCCTACTTTGAAATGCTTAGCCAACCAAAACTGCTGAGTTATTCTATTGGGTCAAATACCAGTCTTTTTTTTTTAATCCAAAATCAGTGGACTGATGAGAAACATCATTATCAGTTTCAATCCTCTAAAAAGGTGCTCAATGCCCTTTTCAACCAAAAGTTTTATAGTTAAATGGTTTCTGAAAAATCCAGGTCTTTTGTGACTTGGGGTTCTTTTTCTCCCCACTAGAGTCTTACAGCTTTATCCCAACCCTTTCCATTCCTGAAGAAGGAACTGTGGAAGATATGATAATTGTGGTGCATGGAAATGAGGAACATCATCTTTTTGTATATTTTCTTTCAGTACTGAGAAAAGTTGAAAAGATCAGTCAAAACGAATTTGTGAAAAAGTAACATTGCAGAAATTAATATATTCATATGAATATATGCTCAATAGAGATAGCAACTGTGAACTCTACCGATATTTTTAATTAAGTTCAAATCTAGCATATTTATTTGAGTCTTAATTCTTCTAAATAAAACGATATTGTTTATTTAAAATAATTAAGTTTTAAGTCAGTCTAAACTTAAATTTAACTCAAGTACGAGTCAGTCTATTAAAAATACCTAAATTTATGTTGATGGAGCGGTCAATTTTTATCTCGATGTTCAAGTTTACAAAACTAAACCTACTAAAATGAGTTAAAATATAAAATACTCATATTATTAAAACAAATATCTTTAAGATGTTTGAAAAAAATTAAATTCATATCTACAATGTTTCCAAAAAATAGAACTCTTCACGCATCTTGTTGCTCTGCTCCTTGTGATCTACACTAAACATGGGACCTAAAAAACACGTCAACTTGATTTTCGACACGATAATAAGAAGTGTACAAGGATCAATGGACACGTCAAGGTATGTGTAGCACCCACAAGAACATTGTGACAAGCAACTCAATTCCCCAGATATTGAAAAGGTTATCTAGAAGACTAATCACGTTCTCTATGTCCTTACGGAACTAGACATTATACCCTAGCTACGACACAACACTGGACCTGCACTTAATGCACCAAGAACATCGCACACGTATTGAAATGTACTTATCAGTACAGAAAGAATCCTGATATGATATGCGGTTTAACAAGATATTCCCAGTTAAGATATTTGTATACTCAACTGATAAGTTTTTGGACCCTTGTCTCCTTTATAGAATTTTAAATTTGTATTACAATTAACTTCATGATGCAGGTGAGTTAATAAGTTTTTTTTTTTAATTTAAGTGAAGTTGCAAGTTTAAACTTTCTTTATGTATGCAGCTGTTTAAAATTTGAGGTCAAAGCTTTGCCTCCCATAAAGGACTTACCCGATTCGAGCGGGAATTAGTTTGGGTGTGAATAACTTAAGGCCCCGTTTGGTTGGCACGGATTGTTGCCAGGGAACGTAATCTTTTTCCTAAAATTTAAATTACTACGTTTGTTTCGTTTTTTTTGGTAGTTAGGAAAGTAAAAATTTTCCTAATTTAGGGAAAATAATGGCACTTTCCTTGGAATCTAAATCCCAACACCCCCTTGGTATTTAGATTACTTTCCTCAGGAATTTAATCTAAAACATACAATAGACAATTTAA
>JANITX010000006.1:9441976-9459301 GCA_027564395.1 Erythroxylum ulei
ATTTTCACCTATCGGTTCTTCAATTAACAACTAACGTCAAGTAATGGTTGGCCAAACACAATACCAGCAAAATTAATTTCAAAACAGAGAAATCAAAACCAAAAATTCAGACAAATAAAATAACCGAGATTTAGTCCATAAAATTAACTAAAAGCTTCAGCCCAACCTTGAAGCTTTGAGGAAACTACTCAATCATGATAGGATAAAAACCACAAGCATTAAGGTCAACAACCAACATTAGGAGAAATCAAATAATAAATCAGATAATGAATGAGTTTTTGAATTCCCCCTCTCTATGTTGTTTGCGTCTCCTTCTGCGTGCGTTGCGCTGCCCCCTAACTGCGTTGTTTTGTGCATGCGTCTCTACTGGTTGCGCTGCCTCCACTTATTCCCCTGATGGTGCGTTATTGCCTCCTCCAACTGTGCGTCTCTTCCTTCTCTAGTCCAGCTACCAACATTAATTGAGTGAGAATTTGTTTAAGCCACCAGCTGCCCAACAACGCACCTCTCCAACAACAGCTAAAGTTATTTTTTTTCTTTCACCAGCAACTCACGTAGTCTCTCCTCAATAGCTGCAACGTAGAAGTAACGCCCAGCTCCCCTTTTCTTTTTGTTTCACTCACACCTTCCTCTCCTCGCTAGCTGCCAAGTTGAAGTCTCACAAGTCTCACAAGGTTCACATTTTCTTCTTGGTGGCTAACGTTTTTGGGCTGGTTTGGAGTTTCTCCTGTTGCTCCCTTAGTTCACGCACACTCCAATTCTCTTTTCAGCTCACGTTGTTCACTTACTCTCACCCATCTCACGTTACTCACACACCACCCTCTCCAATTTTTTCGTTACGCAAACACCACTCATCCTCCCATCTAACGCCCAGCTCTCATCCCCCCATGTAGTTCACGCACATTCCTTGCTCTCTTCTCCAAAGAAAAACGTTGCTCTTCCTTATTGGTCTCTGCGTCAGCCTTGATGAGCCCCCCCTCTCTAATTCACTCACTCTTCTCTTATTTAATTCTCTTCACGCACCTACTCTAAAATCACCAAGCCAGCTCACGTTGTTTTTACTTGCCCCATCAGCTTCTATCATTTCTCCTTTTGATTTTTCTGCTCCCTCCATGTAACGCACAACCAACTCTCACCCTTGCACAACACACACTCCACTAGCCTCTAGATCCACGCTGTTGTCCCACCTTCATGCCCTCTTCCCATACTTCTTTTTATTTTAATTTGGCTGCCTCCTACGTGAAGTACTCCTCTTATCTGCATGGGTGGTGGGTTTAAAGTTGCTGCTGGAGTCACGTTGGTAGAGCCTCCATCTTCTGCATAATTGGCCCTCTCTATAGCTGCCATAATTCCCCTAATGTGCGTCATCCCCCAGCTGCTGTTTAATGGGTCTGCTTCTTTGGCTTTTTTTTGTTTTGCTGTCACGTTTTCCTCTTTAAACCACCAGCCTCACTCCATGTTAGTGGCCCCCCCTCTGTTTTGTGTATATCCCTATGCGTGAGTGGAGAGTTCCCAATTAAAGAGTTAGTGTTGGAATATGAAAATAACGTCAAAAGGAGGAGCTTGGAGAGTGCTTGGTGGAGCCTTTCTCATTTGCTTTTTGCGTGGGGTTGATTTCGTTGTCTCTTGGAGCTATAATCTTGCATGCGTGGTCTTCTTTTTTTTTTCTTCCACAGTAGGTAGTATTATTTATCTCAACGCCACATATAACCTTACGCTTAATTTGCCTTCCCTCAAATTAATTGATGTTGTGGTCTTTTTCAATTAAAAACATGTGTATTTCCTACAAATTAAACAAGACTCATTATAAACGCAGATTAAGATAACTAAAAAATTTAGCAGGGAATATATGTATAAAACCCAATAATTAATCCAGAAATTAAAAGAAAATGCCACTCATTTTAATGATAAAAATGCCTTCAACAAACCCAAATTAGAGTTGATAAGTAAAGTCTAATTTAATTAAGATTTAAGTCAAATTTTATATACATTCGATTTGAAATAGAAATTATGACTCAAAGTATGAATTTTAGTCCCAAGTTTAATCAATTTCGAAATTTTGGATCAGGTTCAGACCTAAAATAAATTGGTTCCGGATGTTTTCCAACTTATTATCAAGATTAAAAAAGAGAGAGAGAATCATTAGAAATTTTTCGTATTTAACTAGATGAATGAATTGTGTGCATTGAGATGACTATCTGTGTGTTGGTTAATTATAAAGTTAAATTTTTTTTAAGAAAATTCATATCAGAAGTGGTGATTAATAATAAAAGTAAACAAAATTTGAAGAAGAAAAAGAAAAAATAAAAGGAAAAATCTTAGAAGTCATATAAGATTGGTAATTATAAAAAAGGATTAATAAAGTATCAAGGAGTCTTGTGATCCTTTCTAATAGAAAAATAGTTGTACTTCATCACCTCCATCTTTGATACTTTATTAATCCTCTGTGATCCTTTCTAATAGAAAAATGGTTGCTCTTCATCACCTCCATCTGGGCATAAGTAAGGGACACTACAACAAAAATAAAGTAGGACCTGAAAGTTATAACAAAACAGTATCTGGGTAGAGTCTAGATTTCTTGTCCAATGTTATGGTGTCTTATTGTGTCCAATAAATCTCAGTCATCCATTCATGTGGGACCCGCATAGGACCTGTGTGGGACCCGCAAAATAAATGACTGAGATTTCATGAGACAGAATAAGACAGGGTAAAACTGGACAGAGGATCTGGACTCATCTAGGTGAGTCCAGATTTCTTGTCCAATATTATAGTGTCTTATTGTGTCCAATAAATCTCAGTCATCCATTGCTAGGTAGGTTACACTTGCTCCATGTGAATGTGTTCGATTGTTCCACGTTTGCTCTTGATACGCCAAAACACATATTTTGATGCAGTGTACACTAATGCTCCGGAGAAAATGAAAGCAACAGCTGATAACCACACAAAGCGAGAACTCGAAACGTTGGAAGAACCGGTCTTGACATCAAATTTTGGGAGAATCTTGTCCATGATAATGACATAGACAATAAGCGTAGTAATTACAACCAAAAGCAGAACAGCTCCGAGAGGAAGTGACCATACCAGAATTCCTATTATGAGTATACTGGAGAACACCCCGACCGTGTTGAACAACATTAGGTAGAAGATGGTCGGAAGCTGTCCAGAGATCACGCTTATGAAATAGAATGTTGTCTTTGTAGCTTTTTCCTCAAGTCCACGAGGCAGGTTGCAGATGACAGTAAAAGCAGTCCCAACGATCATTACTAAGACCACTAATATCACATTCCTTGTCTCCAATTGCCAAGGCCAGAGAAGCAGCCTTCTCCTGAAAGATTGTGGGCATTGCTGAGTAACCGCTTGTCGGGAAGCTTTAGGTTGTTGCTCCGGCAGCCTCAAGAAACGCCCTTCAGTTGCACCAGCCTCGCGAAGGATGCGTCCGATTTGGATTTCACGAGGAGTTATGTTATAAGGATTTTGGTAGTAGACATCCAAGGCAGTCTGACCATTTTTGTTCATGGAATTAACACTCAAAACCCGGGGACTTGCACAGTTATCGGGAAGCAACAACTTCACAGCCTGCAGATGACATAAATCATTGGCAGGCCGTATTTGCATGTTCGTTATATGTCTAAAGAGTAAACATGAGAGAGAAATTGGGTTTACCCTAATTGACATTTTCGAAGTTGCGATGTGCAAAGCTGTGTTGCCCTCGTGATCTTTCCTGTTCAGAAGATGCTCTAGTTGAGACTTCGTTACCTCCTGAAACAATACCTGGAAAGCCGCCCAATGTTCACTCTTCAGGGCAAGATGGAGAGCTGTTTCGTGCTGGTGGGTCAGCCTCTGAAGAGAGTCGGGACATGCATCAACTAAAACCCTTATGACTTCCTCATTTCCTTTCATTGAAGCTATATGCAGAGGAATCATGGATTGATTATCCTCCACAAGGCAGACCTCAGAACTGAGTTCTGCTAATAACTTTATTTCACGAGCACAACCCTTGAAGGACGCTAAGTGCATGGCCGTGTATCCATCGTGGTTTTTTGCCGAAACCAGTTCAGGTTTTCTTCTTCCCAACTCCGCCGCAACAAGGAGGCTACCGTGTTCACAGGCCGTGATGAGTAAAGGGTTCCCTTCCGTAGCTCTTTCCGCTTCATCCAGGAGTCCTGGATTTGTCGAAAGTAATGGAATTACCACATGAATGTAGTCTTTACTAATGGCATCCAAGAACAGAGCCACTAAATTCATTATTGGGACCATATTAGGAAGCCTTACGTTGTCGAGACGCGATTGGCTCTTAGTATTTATGGAGTATAGAGTTGAAGATTATAATTTCCCAATAATTAAGTTTCTGGTTACTTGAGAGAGAAGCTGCTACGTAATTTACTAAATTACACGCCGCGTTCTAAATTTCCACACGCTTATGTTGTTTATAATTTAATTACGTGACTAAAAGTCAAACTCATAAAAAGTTATCTCGTTTCTCTTTTTCTCTTTTTTTTTAAATAAAAGGAAAATAAATACCTAAACCAATATTACAATGAGTTCAAGACTTTACACAATAAAAGAAAGCAAATCTAACACAACTTATTTACATAACCAAGTTGAAGGTGCCAACTATACTTTATGTCATCAGAAAAAGTAGTGTGCAGATTTTTTTCTATTAAAGAAGATCGAATCTAAATAATTATGTTCTCCGCAACTCGATACACTCCAGTTTCCTTATGAGTAAATAATCGCGAGTTATGCTCCTTCCAAAGGCCATAGATGGTAGAAAGAAAGGTGCCTTGATAAATAATAGCATTAGGATAACCCTTCCGGGAGTATCTAATAGCCCAAGCAAAAACGTGGTCCTAAGAGTAGGGAGAGTACATTCCCAGTAACAAATGTAAGATCCTACTCCATACCACTTTTGAGTATGAGCATAAGAAAAAGAGGTGATCACAGTCTTCATCTTCCAATTTACACAAAGAGTAAGTAGCGTCAACATTTCTATACAAACAACGTTTAGTCTTGAGTCTATTGAGAATAGCAAGCCATGATATGAAGGATGCCGTAGGAGAGAAAGAATTATGCCATAAAAGAGAAGACCAAGGTAGCTTAGTTAATCCCCGAGTATGTAGTAGATGACAAGACTAGTTGGTGAACCGCCTATTAGTTTCCAACTTCCACAAGATGGCATCATCCCGTAACACATCGGGAATAGAAGGTAAAATGGAAGCCAGAGTATTAAAACCTCTGAAATTACCCTATCGTTGGCCATTATAAAGAAGGGAAGAGACCCTCAGGCTTAGAGGAATTCTATACTCAAATGCCAAATACGGGGATGCGAAATATATGGACTGTAGTTTACCCAGTTGTCAAACCAAAACCAGGTCCGACTTCCATTACCGACCTGGTGCTTACTGTAAGGATAAATTATATCACGCAAACGTAGCATTTGGATCAGAATTCCAAGAACATTCCTTCCTAATGCCAACTTGCCAGAAGTTACCATTGTGGAAGTGGTAGTCATGAAGCCATTTAATCCATAACACATTATGATTAGTATACAATCTCCAGAGTCTCTTATACATTAAGACTTTTTGAGTGGAGTCAATAGACTTAATTCCCAAACCTCCAAACACCTTAAGGGTTACCACTTCGCTCCATTTAACTTTAGCATTTGTAGCTTTGTCAGAACTCTCAAACCAAAGAAAGACTTTTAGGATTCTATCTATATCCTTTAGGATTCCCTTGGGTATAGTTATATAGGCTACCCAATATGAATGCAAGTTGCTCAAGACAGAAACAATCAAAGTAAGTCTAGCAGCATAAGATAGGAACTTGTTTTGCCAAGCTCGCACCCTTTTTGTAACTTTTTCTAGCAGAGGTAAACACTCTAATCGAGATGATCTATAAGAGGAGATGGGGATACTCAAATAATAGTATGTGCCAGGGTGAGAATTCAACCCCATAATCTGACAAATAAGGTCCGGATTACACACATCAATTGAGATATGTACACTGCTTTTTTCCGAATTAAGATGCAGCCCAAACTAATCCGCAAATAACATCAAGGCATGCTTAATTATGGGACAAGAGTGAGTGTCACTGCAACTGAGAAGTAAGAGATCATCAGCATAGATAAGACGAGTAAGCTTGAGGGTGTCACATTTGAAATGATATCGGAACCTATTGTTGCATTCAGTTAACTCAGTGATCAACCTGGAGAGCCCTTCCATAACCTAAGAGAAAAGGTAAGGCGATAGAGGGTCCCCCTGTCGAATACCCTTAGCTATCTGGATCGGTTTCGTTGTGATCCCATTGACAAGATTACTCAAAGAAGGAGTTCGGATACAAGCCATAATCCAATCAATGAACCGAGGTGGTAGCTAATGGAGAACCATAGGTATATGAAAAACAAGAAGAAAAGCATAAATAGTGTGATCCGCCTCAAGTAAGCCTAAGACATAACTTGCATGGACATGAGCTTGCAAAATGAGGCATATGAGCTAAAATTGGATCAGATTTGAAGTCTAAATGTGCAAGGCAAGGGGTTGAATGAAATTCCCATATCAAAGGCCCAACATTCAAGTCTAATGTTCCTAAAGATCCATTACAAGATGTTGGAGGCCCAATGACAAGAGCTTGGGACAAAGCAATGAAGCAAGCATTGAATTGTTTGATCCAAGACCTTCAAGAAATAGAGCTCATGTTGTTGAGTCAGATTTCATCTCATAAAGGTACATGAGGCATTGTCTTACTCCTTGAAGCCCATCATGAAGTGTCCAAAGGCCCACATTGAGTCCAATTGGAAGAACTCACTTAAAATACCATGTGATAACCATGTGCTACTTAAAAATAAGGAGAAGGACGTGATCTATAAGGTCCAATATGTTCAGATCATGTTTTAATCAATTTCCTTTTTTGTTTTCCTTGAAATAAGGTCATTTAGTCAACACCTTTCTAAGTTTATTTTGTTTCCTTTTAGGGATTGATTTGTTTCCTTTTATTTAGTTTTTTCTTTAGGACATTAAGTTAGGAATTTTTTCTTATAAATAGGCATCCTCTATGTACTTTGAAAAGGGGATTTTTCATTCAGAAATAATATTGAGTATTATTGAGAGCATTCTTGCTTTCTTTGTGTTCTTTGAGAATACTTGATTTATTGAAAGAGTGGTATTCCTTTGTGGAGTCCCAAGGTTAGGGTTCTAAGTTTCATGTTCTCTTAGGGTTCTTTCTATTGACCAACATTCTTCTAACCCCTTTTCTCTTTGTGTTCTATTTCTATCTTTTCAATTTTGTTTCTTGTGCTTCTGTGTGTATTTGATTCTAGCCGTTCCCAGGCATAGTTCCATCTTATAGAAGGTCCTCTAGGATAAGTTCCTATTGGGTCTCCGATCATTTGGTATCAAAGTGCTTTGGTTGCTAGATTTTAAATAACTATCCTTTTGTTGTTTATTTTGTTTCTTATTCTTTGTCCGTTTTTCATCCACTATTTTGTTCACTTTTTGTTTCAGTTCTTGGTTGAATAATAGGTGTTTCTTTAAGTTCAGAATCTCGTATTTCTCCTCATTTTGGAATCATTCAAATCCAAGCTTTCTAGAGCAAGTTACACTAAGTCGAAATTTGAGAGCATCCAACTTATGAAAATTGCTTTGCATTTTTTTGTTTCCATATTTATTTTTGTGAACTTCAAATTATCTGAAGAAAAGAAGTAGAAGTGAAGAAAAAGAGGAAAAAATTGTCAAAAAAAAGAGAAAAAAAGAAATTCATCAAAAAAGGAAAAAGAAAATAATCAGAGTGTGTGTTGTAATTTCCAAAGAAGTGAAGTCCAAGTTTGCTACTTTCCTAATTGCAATCAAATAAAGATAAAATCTTTCATATTGCTTGAACTTGAATTGCAAGTACTTTTCTATTTTGTATTGCTTAGAACTTGCTTACTTTCCTATTTGCTTCACTTTCTTATTTCATCTTTCTTTAGCTTCAAGTTTGACTTTCCTTAAGGAAATCACTTCCTTAATTCATTCCTTATACTATTTTTCCTTTACTTGGTTTCCAAGTTTCTCCACTTTTCCATCATTTTTCTTTCCTAATACTCTTAGTACTAACTTCCATTTTGTTTTTTTTCTTCTCTTGTTTTCAGAGTTGTTGAGCCCTCCTTTCGCTTCAAGTCCCCTTCCCTTTGCATATTTTTCTCATTTACTTCTTTTTCTTTATTTTCTACACCTTGTTTCTCCTTTTGGATTCTTTGAGAATTTTATTTTGGGATCTTAGTCTTAGCTACCACTTGGTTTGATTGCTTCTATTTGATTGTGTCTGTTTCGAATAAGGATACTATAGAAAGCAAATTAAGTGGTAAAAGGAAATAGTGTTTGCATTATAGAAAAAAGCCAGCTTTTGTGTGATACACGAGTTGTTTGGCATTAGTTGAGTGTATATACGTGAGGTTAAGTGGTGAGGTTCATATTATTTTTTGTTGTTCATTAAGATTTTACAGTTCATAAACATGCCTCAAGAAGATGAATCACACGAGCAAGATCTTAAAGTCTTAATAAAGGTCGTGCAAGATCAATTTCGAAGGTTAAATGCTAGGTTGGATGACAACCAATCCACGTCAAACTCCAAAGGTCCTAGAAGGACGTTCCATGAAGAAGATGAAGATGTGCAATCCAAGGATGAAGGCCCCAACACTAGGAGAGGTAGGCAAGCTCCTTCTCGTAATGAACTTGACAACATAAAATTGAAAATCCCTTCTTTTCAAGGGAAAAATGATCCTGAATTGTATTTAGACTGGGAGAGGAAAATAGAATATTTATTTGAGTGTTATACATATAGTGAAGAGACAAAGATAAAACTTGCTATTGTTGAATTTTATGACTATGCTAGTATTTGGTGGGATTAATTGCAAGTAAATAGAAGGCGAAATCTTGAAAGACCAATCCATACATGGTAAGAAATGAAAGTCATCATGAGAAAGTGCTTTGTTCCAAGTCATTACTATCGGGATTTGTTCAAGCGACTGCAAAGATTGAGGCAAGAATCTATGAGTGTTGAAGAGTACCACCAAGAGATGGAGATCATCATGATGAGGCCAATGTTAAGGAAGATATGGAAGCTACCATGAGAAGATTTCCTGATGGTTTGCGACCTGAAATTTCTTCCATTGTAGAGCTACAAAATTTCCTTGACATGGATGAGTTGTTGCATAAGGTCACCATGGTAGAAAAGCAATTAAAGATCCAAAATGGTGTTGGATCGACTTCCTGGAAGAAAAGCTTGAAGGAGTCCAAAATTTTCTTCAAATCCATGGGAGACATCAAGCCAAAGGAGGAAGGTAAGCCTAAATTCTCTGCTCCAAATCCTAAGGGTAAAAATGACTCTAAACCGTCTTCTTCCTCTACTCATTCTTCTAAAGTTAAGTGCTTTAAATGTCAAGGTTTTGATCATATTGCTTCTTAATGCCCTAACAAAAGAACTATGATTTTGCTTGAGAATGGTGATGTTGCTAATGAAAGTAGTGACAGTGATGATTTTGATGATGTGCCTCCATTGACGAATACTTCCGATGTTGATTGTGATGCTGAGGTTGGTGAAGCCCTTATGGCTAGGTGTGCTCTTAATATCCAACCAAAAGAAGATCTTGAAGAAGAGCAACGCGGGCACATATTTCATACAATGTGTCTCATTAATGGTAAAGTTTGTAGCATGATCACAGATGGTGGAAGTTGTACCAATGTTGCTAGCACTTTACTTGTTGACAAGCTTAATTTGCCTACTTTGAAACATCCTAGACCGTATAAATTTCAATGGCTTAACAATTGTGGTGAGCTGAAACTCACCAAACAAATGATGGTTGCATTTTTTGTTGGCAAGTATCATGATGAGATTTTATGTAATATTGCACCATATATGATGGGCATGTTTCGCTTGGTAGGCCATAGTAATTTGATAGAAAAGTTAGGCATGATGGATATAAAAATTGTTATTCTTTTCCTTTCCATGGTAAAAATATTGTGTTGAAACCTCTTAGGCTTATTCAAGCTTATGAGGTTCAAGTGAGGATTAAGAAAGAATGCAAATTAAGAGCAAAAGAAAAGAGAGAGAGAGAGTTCAAAAAAAGAAAAAGAGAGAGAAAATAAAACGAGTGGGAAAATTGAAGAAAAGAGAGTGGCTTTATTTACTGGAAAAAGTGAGATCAAGATAACTTTAATAGGTGAAGAATCTTATATACTTTTAAGTAAATATGTTTTCTTAACTATTAATGAGTTTGATTCATCTTTGTCATCTAGTGTTTTGTGTTTGTTGCAGGACTTCAGCGACTTATTTCTGGAGGACATTCCCGATGGATTGCCCCCTTTGAGAGGCATTAAGCACAATATAGATTTCCTTCTCGAAGATTTAATTTCGAATAGGCCTACGTATAGAACCAATCTGGAAGAAAATAAGGAGATCCAAAGACAAGTTTTAAGGCTTATGAAAAAGGGTAATGTGAGAGAAAGCTTGAGCTCATGTGTTGTGCCGGTGATACTTATTCCTAAGAAAGATGGAAAATGGAGAATGTGTGTTTACTACAGAGCCATCAATAAAATTACAGTGAAATATCGTTACCGTATCCCTCGTTTGGATGATATGCTTGATGAGTTACATAGTGCCTGTATATTTTCTAAAATTGATCTTAGAAGTGGGTACCAACAAATTCATATGAAAAAAGGATGATGAGTGGAAAACTGCTTTCAAAACTAAGTTTGGGTTGTATGAGTGGTTAGTTATGCCTTTTGGCTTGACTAAAGCATCTAGTACTTTCATGAGTTTGATGAATCATGTATTTCGTCCTTTTATTGGAAAATATGTGGTTGTTTATTTTGATGATATTCTAGTGTATTCTAGGAGTTTAGATGATCATGTGAAACACTTGCATGATGTGTTTGGACTTTTAAGAGAGAATAAGCTTTATGCCAATTTAGAAAAATGTTCCTTTTGTATGGATACTATTGTGTTTCTTGGTTTTATTGTAGGTGCTAAAGGACTTTAAGTTGATGAAGAGAAAGTGAAGACAATCAGAGCATGGCCAACTCTAAAGAATGTGAATGAAGTTCGAAGCTTCATAGCTTGGCAAGCTTTTATAGGAGACTTGTGAAGGACTTGTCTACTATTGCTGCCCTTTTGAATGAATAGGTTAAAAAGAATGTGATTTTTAAATAGGGTGATTCGCAAGAGGTCGCTTTTAACACTTTGAAAGAAAAATTGACCAATGCTCCTCTTCTTAGTCTTCCTGATTTTTCTAAAGTTTTTGAGGTTGAATGTGATGCTTTTGAAATAGGCATTAGTGCTGTTTTAATGCAGGATTCTAAACTCATTGCTTATTTTAGTGAAAACTGAGGGGTGCTGCTTTAAATTACTTCACTTATGAGAAAGAGTTGTATGCTTTAAAAAGGTCTTTAGAGACTTAGCAACATTACTTGAGGCCAAAAGAATTTATCATTCATTCTGATCATAAAAGTTTGAAATTTCTAAAGTCCCAAGGTAAATTGAACAAGAGACATGCTAGGTGGCTCGAATTTATTGAAACTTTTCCTTATATTATTAAACATAAACAATGGAAAGAAAACGTTATGGCTGATGCTCTTTCTAGGAGATACTTACTTGTTACCTCTATACATGCTAGATTACTTGGTTTTGAGATGTTGAAAGGCATGTATGAATATGATTGTGACTTTGCAGAAATTTGAAAATCTTGTGAAAAACATGGTATTGATAATTTCTATAGATTTGATGGATTTCTATTCAAAAAAGACAAACTTTGCATTCCATCTTGCTCAATGCGTGAATTACTTGTTAGAGAAACACATGGTGGTGGATTGATGGGGTCACTTTGGTGTTAAGAAAACTTTAGCTCTTTTGCATGAAATTTTTTATTGTCCCAACATGAGAAAGGATATTGTTTCTGTTTGCGCTAAATGTATTACTTGTAGGCATGCAAAATCTAAGGTTCAATCACATGGTTTATATTCTCTTTTACCCGTCCCTTCTCATCCTTGGGTTGATATATCTATGGACTTTGTGCTTGGATTGCCTAGATCATCTAGTGGAAAGGATAGAATCTTTGTAGTGGTTGATTGATTTAGCAAGATGGCTCACTTTATTGCTTGTTCTAAAACCAATGATGCTATTCATGTTGCTGACTTGTTCTTTATGGAGGTTGTAAGATTACATAGGTTGCTAAAGACTATTGTGAGTGATAGAGATGTGAAATTTCTTAGTCACTTTTGGAGAACTCTATGGAATAAACTTGGCACTAAACTCTTGTTTTCTACTGTTGAACATCCTTAAATGGATGGTCAAATTGAAGTGGTAAATAGAACTTTGACTATGTTGTTTCGTGCGATCATCGAAAAGAACTTGAAGAACTGGGAAAAGTGTCTCCCACACATTGAGTTTGCTTATAATTGTGCTATTCATTCTTCTACTCAATTTTCTTCTTTTGAGATTGTTTATGAGTTTAATCCTTTGACTCCTTTGGAAATTCTTCCATTTTCTTCTAATAAGCTTACTAACCTTGACAGTATGAAAAAGACTAAATTTGTGCAGGAGTTACATGCTAAAGTTAGAGCCAACATTAAGAGGAGAAATGAACAATATGCAAAGCAAGCCAATAAAGGTTGAACGTGTGTTATATTTGAACCTGGTGATTGGGCTTGGGTGCACTTGAGAAAGGAGAGATTTCCAGAACAAAGGAAATCTAAGTTATAACTAAGAGGAGATGACCCCTTTCAAGTTTTAGAAAGGATTAATGATAATGCTTATAAAAATTGATTTGCCTAGCTCTTATGGTAATGTTAGTGCTACATTTAACGTATCTGACTTATCCCTCTTTGATGCTGCAAATTCGAGGATGAATCCTTTCGAGGAGGGAGGGAATGATGGAGAACCATAGGCATGTGAAAAACAAGAAGAGAAGCATACATGGTGTGATCCGCCTCAAGGAAGCTTAGGACATGGCTTACATAGACATGAGCTTACAAAAGGAGGCTTGGGAGACAAAATTGGATCAGATTTGAAGTATGAATGTGGAAGGCAAGGGGCTGAACGAAATTCCCATATCAAAGGCCCAACATTCAAGTCTAATGTTCCTAAAGATCCATTACAAGATGTTGGAGGCAAAAATTTGATAGAAAAGTTAGGCATGATGGATACAAAAATTGTTATTCTTTTCCTTTCCATGGTAAAAATATTGTTTTGAAACCTCTTAGGCCCATTCAAGCTTATGAGGTTCAAGTGAGGATTGAGAAAGAACGCAAATTGGAAGCAAAAGAAAAGAAAGAGAGAGAGTTCAAAAAGAAAGAAAAAGAGAGACAAAATAAAACAAGTGGGGAAAATGAAGAAAATGAAGTGACTTTATTTGCTGAAAAAAGTGAGATCAAAAGAACTTTAAAATGTGAAGAATCTTATATACTTTTATATAAAGATGTTTTCTTAACTATTAATGAGCTTGATCCATCTTTGTCGTCTAGTGTTTTTTCTTTATTGTAAAACTTCAGCGACTTATTTCTAGAGGACATTCCCGATGGATTGCCTCCTTTGAGAGGCATTGAGCACCATATAGACTTCCTTCCCAAAGATTCAATTGCGAATAGGCCTATGTATAGAGCCAATCTGGAAGAAATTAAGGAGATCCAAAGACGAGTTGAAGAGCTTATGAAAAAAGGGCTTTATGAGAGAAAGCATGAGCCCATATGCTGTGCCGATTATACTTGTTCTTAAAAAAAAGATGGAAAACAGAGAATGTGTGTTGACTGCAAAGTCACCAATAAAATCACGGTAAAATATCGTTACCTTATCCCTCGTTTAGATGATATGCTTAATGAGTTACAAAGTGTTTGTATATTTTCTAAAATTGATTTTAGAAGTGGGTACTATCAAATTCATATGAAAAGGGGTGATGAGTGGAAAGCTGCTTTCAAAACTAAGTTTGGGTTGTATGAATGAGTGGTTATGCCTTTTGGCTTGACTAATGCCCCTAGTACTTTCATAAGTTTGATGAATCATATGTTTCGCCCTTTTATTGGAAAGTATGTTGTTCTCTATTTTGATGATATTCTTGTGTATTATAGGAGTTTAGATGATCATGTGAAACACTTACATGATGTGTTTGGACTTTTAAAAGAGAATAAGCTTTATGCCAATTTAGAAAATTTTTCCTTTTGCATGGGTACTATTGTGTTTCTTGGTTTATTGTATGTGCTAAAGGAATTCAAGTTGATGAAGAGAAAGTGAAGGCAATTAGAGCATGGCCAACTCTCAAGAATGTGAATGAAGTTTGAAGCTTTATGGCTTGGCAAGCTTCTATAGGAGATTTATGAAGAACTTCTCTACTATTGTTGACCCTTTGAATAAATTGGTAAAAAAGAATGTGATTTTTAAATGGGGTGATTCACAAGAGGTTGCTTTTAACACCTTGAAAGAAAAATTGATCAATGCTCCTTTTCTTATTCTTCTTGATTTTTCTACAGTTTTTGAGGTTGAATGTGATGCTTCTGGAATAGGCATTGGTGTTGTTTTAATGCAGGATTCTAAACCCATTGCTTATTTTAGTGAAAAACTAAGTGGTGCTGCTTTAAATTACTCCACTTGTGATAAAAAGTTGTATGCTTTTAAAAGGTCTTTAGAGACTTGGCAACATTACTTATGGCCAAAAGAATTTATCATTCATTCTGATTATGAAAGTTTGAAATTTCTAAAGTCCCAAGGTAAATTAAACAAGAGACATGTTAGGTGGCTAGAATTTATTGAAACTTTTCCTTATGTTATTAGACATAAACAAGGGAAAGAAAACATTGTGGCTGATGCTCTTTCTAGGAGATACTCTCTTCTTGCCTTTATACATGCTAGATTACTTGGTTTTGGGATGTTCAAAGGCATGTATGAATCTGATTGTGAAAAAATGGTATTGATAATTTCTATAGATTTGATGAATTTTTATTAAAAAAAGATAAACTTTGCATTCCATCATGCTCTATGCGTGAATTACTTATTAGAGAGACACATGGTGGTGGATTGATGGGTCACTTTGCTGTTGAGAAAACTTTAGCTCTTTTGCATGAACATTTTTATTAGCCTAACATGAGAAAGGATGTTGTTTCTGTTTGTGCTAAATGTATTCCTTATAGGCATGCAAAATCTAAGGTTTAATCACATGGTTTATAATCTCCCTTAGCCGTCCCCTCTCATCTATGGGTTGATATATCTATGGACTTTATGCTTGGATTGCCTAGATCATCTGGTGGAATGGATAACATCTTTATGGTGGTTGATCGATTTAGCAAGATGGCTCGCTTTATTGCTTGTTCTAAAACCAATGATGCTATTCATGTTGCTGACTTGTTCTTTAAAGAGGTTGTACGATTGCATGGGTTGCCAAAGACTATTGTGAGTGATAGAGACGTGAAATTTTGTAGTCAACTTTGGAGAACTCTATAGAATAAACTTGGCATTAAACTCTTGTTTTCTATTGTTGCACATCCTTAAACGGATAGTCAAAATGAAGTGGTAAATAAAACTTTGATTACATTGTTGCGTGCGATCATCCAAAAGAACTTTAAGAATTGGGAAAAATGTCTCCCACACATTGAGTTTGCTTATAAGCATGCTAGTCATTCTTCTACTCATTTTTATCCTTTTGGGATTGTTTACGGGTTTAATCCTTTGACTCCTTTAGAAATTCTTCCATTACCTTCTAATGAGTTTATTAACCTTGATGGCGTGAAAAAGGCTAAATTTGGGTAGGAGTTACATGTTAAAGTTAGAGCCAACATCAAGAGGAGAAATGAACAATATGCAAAGCAAGCCAATAAAGGCCGAAGGCGTGTTGTATTTGAACCTGTTGATTAGGTTTGGGTGCACTTAAGAAATGGGAGGGTTCCTGAACAAGGGAAATCTAAGCTACAGCCAAGAGGAGATGGCCCCTGTCAAGTTTTAGAAAGGATTAATGATAATGTTTATAAAATTGATTTGCCTAGCTCCTATGGTAATGTTAGTGCTACATTCAATGTATCTGACTTATCTCTCTTTGATGTTGCAAATTCAAGGACGAATCCTTTCGAGGAGGGAGGGAACGATGGAGAACCATGGGCATGTGAAAGACAAGAAGGAAGTTTAGGACATGACTTGTATGGACATGAGCTAGCAAAATGAGGCTTATGAGCTAAAATTGGATCAGATTTGAAGTCTGAATGTACAAGGCAAGGGGCTGCGAAATTCCCATATCAAAGGCCCAACATTTAAGTTTAATGTTCGTAAAGATCCATTACAAGTGTTAGAAGCCCAATGACAAGAGCTAGGGCCAAAGTAATGAAGCAAGCATTAAATTGTTTGATCCAAGACCTTAAAGAGATAGAGCCCATGTTGTTGAGTCAGATTGCATCTCATAAAGGTCGAAGAGGCATTATCTTAGTCCTTGAAGCCCAACATGAAATGTCCAAAGGTCCACATTGAGTCCAATTGGAAGAACTCATGTAAATTACCATGTGACAACCATGCGCCACTTAAAAATAAAAAGAAGAACGTGCTCCGTAAGGCCCAACATGTTTTCCTTGAAATAAGGTCATGTAGTCAAAACCTTTTCTAAGTTTATTTTGTTTCCTTTTATTTTAGAGGTTGATTTGTTTCCTTTTATTTAGTTTTTGCCTTAGGACACTAATTTAGAAAGTTTTTCCTATAAATAGGCACCCTTTATGTACTTTAAGGAGATTGATTCAAAAACAATATTGAGTATTATTCAGAGAATTTTTGCTTTCTTTGTATTCTTTGAGAATACTTGACTTATCAAAGGCGTGGTCTTCCTTTGTGGTGTCCTAAGGCTAAGGTTCTAAGAGGCAAGTTCTTTTAGGGTTCTTTCCATTGACCAACATTCCTCTAACCCTCTTTTCTCTTTGTGTTCTATTTCTATCTTTTTAATTTTGCTTCTTGTGATTCTGTGTGTTTGATTGATTATAGTCGTTCCTGGGCATAACTCCATCTTGTTGAAGGTTCTCTAGGACAAGTTGTTGGATCCCAACCCTGTATTTATTTTTTTGGCATGTTTTGAATTTTTTTGAAGTCTTATTAGATCGGTATTTGGATTTGAATTATGCTAAGGTTAGTATTAATTCAAGTTGATTAAAGTTGGCTTTAGGGTCTATAAGTAGTAGGAGAAGAAGAAGAAAATAGAAAGAAGAAGAGCTAGAAGAGAGTGTCGTGAGTGTGGGTTTTGGAGAAGAAGAAGAGGAGACTAGGGTTTGCCATTCTTGAAGATTTGGAGCTTAAATCGGTAAGTTTTAGCTAATCTTTGTTCCTAGTTGGTTGATT
>JANITX010000006.1:9480552-9491440 GCA_027564395.1 Erythroxylum ulei
CCACAATTAAATCTAAACCTTAAAATAAAATTTAAAATTCATGCTTATTCAAAAGAAAACGAATTCGGGGGCCAACATTTGTGTTTTGCCACAAACACCCTCCCACAAAAAGAGAAATTTGGACCACGTGCTTTTAAATGTGTTTTTCTTGGATATGAGCCTAGAACCAAAGCCTACAAATCTATGATCTCATAAACAGCGAACAATCATATCAAAAGATGTCCAGTTTCACGAAAACACATACCCATATTAGACTAATCTTACCCTACAGAGCACTAATGAGCTACCTTTACCATTACCACAATCAGAACCTACAAACACAGAACCTAACCAGCCAAACACTAGAAGTACATAAATCATACCTGAGCCTAATATATCTCCTTCTAAACCTCGACGAAGTACTCGTATAAGAACCAAGCCCCTCTAGATGAACGACTTCATCACTCTTGCTACTACAGGTTCTGCAGATACTTATCCCTCTAGTGTGAGTCAGATCTTTAAATCCGCGGTAATTTTTCTCCTACCACTCCTCTACATTCCGTAGAAATCACACCTCCCTTCATGGCTCAAGTACCTGCATTTAATGACAATTATGTCAGTTTGTTGCAAACGTGTTTGTTATCCAGGAACCCAAATCATACAATGAAGCCAGAAATGATGAAAAATGGAAGGCTGCAATGGATACTGAACTTGCTGCCCTAGAAGAAAACAATACTTGGGTTCTAACTTCATTACCAGAAGGAAGAAGAACTATTGCCACCAAGTGGGCCTATAAGGTTAAATATAACCTTAATGACACTGTGGACAAGTACAAAGCGAGATTGGTGGCTAAGGGATACAATTAAGAATTCGGGATTGATTATCATGATAATTTTTCCCCTGTTGCGAAGATGGTTACTATCAAAATTTTGCTTGCTGTTGCAGTAGCCAAAGATTGGCCTATCTATCAACTCGACATTAACAACGCTTATTTGCAAGGATATGTAGACGAGGAGTTATACCTAAAACCTCCCGAGGGCTATGATAAAGCTGGTAAACATCAGGTCTGCCAATTAAACAAGAGTCTTTATGGGTTAAAGCAGGCTGGAAGACAATGGAACAAGGAATTATGTGCTAAGCTACATTCAATCGGTTTCAACAAATCTGAGGTAGACCACTGCTTATTTACAAAAGGGACAAGAGATGACTTTATAGCCCTAACTGTGTATGTAGATGATCTACTAATAACAGGCAAAAGTGATGCAGGCATCTAGGATGTAAAAAAAGCTCTACACAGAGCTTTCACCATAAAGGATCTAGGGCAGGCACGATATTTCTTGGGGGTCGAAATTGCTAGATCAAATGAAGGTATCTACATCAGTCAGCACAAATATATACAGGGCATATCGAGAGACACCAATATGCTTGAATCAAAGGGCAAGAACTTTCCTCTTCTCATTGGCCTAAAGCTAGACACAGAGAATGGCACAATTTTATCCGATCCTGAACCATATAGAAGGCTAATAGGTAGGCTGTTCTATCTAAATTTCACTAGACCCGACTTGTCTTACTCTATGCGACACCTAAGTCAATTCATGCAACACCCTCGGACTACACATTTGAATGCAGCATTACACTTAGTGAAATACCTTAAGCAATTTTCCAAGCAAGGGCTCTTCTTCCCAAGAAGGAGTAGCCTCCAGATCCAAGCATTTTGCGATGATGATTGGGCCTCCTGCCCAATGACTCGACGATCTCTCACTAGTTTTTACGTCTTCCTCGGCTCGGCCTTGGTCTCCTGGAAAACGAAGAAGCAAAAAAGGTAAGTAAGTCATCAACAGAGGCAAAGTATCAAAGTACGTCCACAACAGTGGGTATCGTACCTACTTGAGAACCTTCAAGTCATTTTTCAGCTTCCCATCCTGCTGAGTTGTGACAACAAAGCAGCAGAGCACATCGCCGCAAACCCGGTTTTTCACGAACGGACAAAGCACCTTAAGATCGACTGCCATGTCGTGAGAGATCAGGTACTGAAAGGCTTTGTTCGACTCAAGCATGTCTCTTCTCGAAAGTAACTAGCAGATTTGTTGACAAAACCTCTTGGCTCATCCGCACACCACCGTCTGATGTTCCGAATGAAGCACTTACAAGATGAATCCCTAGATGGTGAAAGAGGACAAAGGTGCTACGGGGAAAGAAAAGAAGAAGTTGTTTCCAAGGAGACGAAAAATGAAAGCAGTGGGACTGGACTCTCAGCTCAAGACAGACTTTAAAGTGACAAGACAAAGCCAGTTTGAGTTAAAGAGTAAAACAACGAAAGAAACGGCTTTGTCTTGAGGAGGGGGTGTTAAATCAAATAAATATGGATACGTGTACGCATAGTTGAAATGAATGATCCTCCCATGTGCATCCGCCGTTAGAAATGCATGTTCTAGGAGCTTACGTTTTACTTTACTATCCTTCCTGCACTGTATAAGTAGAGGTAAGAGATACTCTCTTTTCTCACGTACTGTTCTAAGCTTTTGAGTACCATTAATTCGACACTCACATCAATAATCCACAGAGATAACGGTACCCGCCAGTCATTTATTAACAGGGCAATGGGAAACTGCCATGGCCACCAGCGCAACAGCCGTTTTGGGGCTAAGAACTGCTCCAATGAAACTGAAGCTCCACCCTCTAAGTATGGATTTGGGGATCACCCCACCAAAGCTCCGAGCGATCCAAAGGTTTCCATGGCTGCAACATTGCCTTATGCTCATGTCGACTCCAGCTTGCGAGCACTTGCTGGCCAAGCTGAGGGTTTTGGTCGCTTCGCAATTGGGGGCCTCCATGGTGCGCTTTACCATGTCACCACCTTAGCTGGTCAGCTTTTTATCCTGTGTTTCTTGATTTGATGGCTTAATTTGGTTGCTTCTTAATTTCTTGTTGATTTCCCTCATAATTATGGTTGAAGCTGTGATCTGTTGTTCCTGCGAGTAGAGCCACATGTGATTTTAAATTTGGAGAATTAATAGATGAAGTTAGCAGCTAAATGTTGGCCTGGATGATGCAAAGAGCTTAATACCCTCCTTTAAGGTTAATGTCAATTTTTGGTGTGCCTGTAGATGATGGACCCGGATCACTGAGGGATGGATGTCGAAAACAGGAGCCGCTTTGGATTGTGTTTGAAGTATCGGGTACCATTAATCTTCAGTCCCAGTTGAATGTTTCATCTTATAAGACCATTGATGGTCGAGGTCAAAGAATAAAGCTCACAGGGAAGGGATTGAGGCTGAAGGAATGTGAGCATGTAATTATTTGCAATCTAGAGTTTGAAGGTGGTAGAGGATCTGATGTTGATTGTATTCAGATCAAGCCAAAGTCGAAGCACATTTGGATCGATCGTTGCAGCCTCCGGGATTTTAAGGATGGGTTGATAGACATCACAAGAGAGAGTACAGATATTACTATATCCAGGTGTTATGACTTATGAATCTCCATATAGAGGAGCTTTGTTTCTGTTTTAGCACTTCATCTGATTGGTTTCTTGTTAACATTCAGGTGTCACTTTTCACAGCATAACAAGACAATTCTGATTGGAGCAAACTCTTCCCACATTGGTGACAGATGTATACGAGTAACCATTCACCATTGTTTCTTTGATGGCACGGGGCAGCGACATCCTCGAGTCCGATTTGCGAAAGTGCATCTCTACAATAATTATACCAGAAACTGGGGAATTTATGCTGTTTGTGCTAGTGTAGAAGCACAGGTAACAAACACTTAAATTGTTGAAAATATCAGGTTCAACAGCTTTCGGGACGATTTCGATCTTACTGTTTTGATTCAGATATACTCGCAATGCAACATATACCAAGCTGGGCAGAATAAAAGTGCATTCAAGTATCTACCTGAGAAGGTAAGTCTGTTTCATTTCCTTCACCAATGCCTAGAAAATTTAATAGCATTTGGTTGATTTGCATCAAGAACTTGGATGTTTAAGGACGATAACAGCTCAACTGAAGTAAGTTCATACATATTGCTCTTTTGAATGTCATTTAATTGATGTATCTATCTTTGTGCCTAAACGACGTGGAAGTTTAATCAACTTATCATACCAGGAAGCACAAAACCATCTGATTAACCTGATTACTGGAAAAATGGCAAGGTCTCTGCAGGTTGAACCGAGCTGAGTTTCTAGTTCTTCTGGCACTGGCCATTTTGATCACAATGAGGCAGCGCACATGTTTTCTGATGGACATTATTAAAGGCTTAATCTTCTTATGTCTTCACAAGTTCTCTATGTTTGCCAAGTACCCGTTTCAGCTACTTAATATCTACATCAGAAATCATATGCTTGCAGTCTAATTGACTACCTTCTGTTAAGTGTTCATCTTTTAGTGTCCAATGAGTGGTCAAAACGTAGTTTCACGACCTTACTGATTCTGTTTTATGAAAAACATTGTAATAGACCACCTTTCATTACTTGAATAAGCCGGTAAATGAGATCTTCATCTTGACATGTATGACCAGCTTGGGAGTCTTAACTCATTCTGCTTCAATACTTGTCTGTTTTATTATTCATATTCTCCATAAAAGATCTGGGGTCAACTTGGAACTTTGAAGCACACCTAGTCTCAACAGTTCATTTCTTTTGGCGGTGTTTCAGGCAGCTGATAAGGAGGAAGCAAGGTGTGGATACATAAAGTCGGAGGGAGACTTGTTTGAGACTGGAACAGAAGCTGAGTTGATACCCCAGGAAGATGATCACTCTATGTTTCATCCCAGTGAATTCTATCCCACTTGGACCGTACAGGCTCCTTCAGATGCTCTTAAACAGGTTCTTCAGCACTGCACAGGTTGGCAATGTGTTCCAAGGCCAGCTGACCAGACATTAGCTCCACGCTAGTTTTCATGTCAAGTATATTTATCTCTACATTGGAGAAATGCTGCGGAAGCTGGTCATAATTTTAAGATTTAATAATTTATTAAAGCACTTATTGTTAGTGCACGTAAAGATCATATTAATAATTATGAAATGTGAGTGTGGTAAATATAAAGTTAGAGAAACGAAAGTTTGAATTGAAACTGCTGGAAATGTTTCTTATGATATGAAAACGAACTTTGAATATCAACCATTATGATAACACACTAAATTTTTTTTTCCTCTCTAGAAATGGCTTTAAAACATTTAAAGGTAAAACTGTCCGGTCTCAATTCAGGTCGAAATCAAGGGATTATCCCCATCTTAACTCGGATTTGGATCAAGTTCGAATTTGAGTTTCATGATTCAAATCTATCTTCCTAAGATCAAAATAACGTTGTTTTGTTAAATGAGTGAAACTTCTCAATAGACCAAACGGGCGTCGTTTTATTTAAATGAAAAAAAAATCTAAATTATCAAATTAAATCAAATAAAAATAATTGGATCCATTTTAACCCATTGTCGTTTATATATATATAGATATAGATACATGCTTTTTTAATATCATTTTAAAATTAATAAAGATTAATATTTAGTATCAAATAGATATAAAAGCATGTATCTAAGTTAATATTTCTATATATATATATATCATTTTAAAATTAATAAAGATTAATATTTATTATCAAATAGAGATAAAAGCATGTATATAAGTTAATATTTCTATATGTACATTAAATACATATAGACCTCCACTCTTCCAAAAACGTATGTCTCGGACTTCGTTTTTTTTTTTGACATTACTCGGACTTTGTTTTTGATCAATTACCTACTTCTGATACACAGAATATCTCCTATTGTTTGACTCAACAGATAACATCAGAAAAGGCTCTACTCCCTCCGGTTGGAGGACCAAATCATCTGTTTTCGTTACTACAAATACAACTTTATTACATAAAACTCTATTCATTCAATAAATGGAGCCCACAAAAATTAGACAACTGGATTGTACCGAAACAGAAGGCATACCGAAGTTGGGAACAGAAGATCTTGTTTTCGGGATAGAGCACCCTGTTCCCGTTAGAGTATTCCAACCTTGTGCTACTTAATTTTGTTCATACATTTGTGTGAACTTCATATAAATGTGTAGATAAGATTTAATGAAACAAAGTAGGTGTCAACAATTGTGGCTGATAGGTAGATAAAGGCGCTCCTGCCTATAAAAAGGCAGGAGTAGCATGAAGAAATTCAAAGCAAGCAGAAGAAGAGAGACGTGAGGTGAGAGGGGGGAAAAAAGAGAAAGAGAGAAAAAAATATTTTGTGTTTTTTTGTGAGTCTAGTTTTTCTTGTAATTCTCTAATTTTTCTCAGTAATAAAATTCTTTTATCTTTGTCCATAATTTTTACCCTAATTTGAGGGCTTTTCTTGTAAAATATGTGTGTTCATTACTATTCCTTCAATTCTATTTAGCTACGAACTTGCTCTAATCCGGTCGATTTTTACAACAAATGGTATCAGAGTAAGGTGAAAAAATTTCAGCGAATTTTTTGGCGTAATCCGTTCGAAGTTCGGGTTAGCACAGTGAAAGTTGGTGAATAGTAACCTCAAAAGGTGACAACTGTTCATGCATTTATTTTTGCATTAAACTGTACAGTTACTATAATTCAATTATATAATACTATTCACGTGTACGGTACTATTGATACATATACATATGGAACTATTCATACATACGGATACTATTCATACATACAGGTACTATTCATGTGAAATAGTGAGAGCTAAATTCTGTTCGTGATATAAGTAATGGCAGCAAAATTTAAGATGGAAAATTTCAATGGGAGTAATTTCTCATTGTAGAAGTTGAAGATAAAGGCAATCTTGAGAAAAGATAATTGTCTGGCGGCCATTAGTGAACGACCAGCTAGAATCACAGATGAAAAATGGAACAAGATGGATGGAAATGCTGTAGCTAATCTTCATCTAGCTTTAGCTGATGGAGTATTATCCAGCATAGAGAAAAAAGAAGACTGCAAAGAAAATATGAGATCACCTTACAAAATTGTACAAGGCCAAATCACTCCACAACAAAATTTTTCTGAAGAGGAAACTATACACTTTACGCATAGCGGAATCCACATCGGTGACAAAGCACTTAAATACTTTAAATACTCTATTTTCCCAACTCACATCATTGGGACACATAATAGAGATAAGCGACCATGCGGAACTTCTACTCCAAAATCTACCATATTCTTATGATCAACTCGTCATCAATTTAACAAACAACACAGACACTATAGTCTTCAACAATATTGCAGCTGTTATTCTGGAAGAAGAGAGTTGGCGCAAAAGTAAGGAAGACAGGTTTGCAAATTCGCAACAAGTAGAGGCTTTGGCGGTAACGAGAGGAAGATCAATAGAACGTGGCCCAAGTGGGAGTCATAGTCATGATAGATCAAAATCTAGGAGTAAGAACAATTTCAAATGCTACAATTATGGCAAGAAAGGCCACCTGAAGAAGGATTGTTGGAATCTGAATAAGAAAAATTATATTCTGCAAGGAAATGCAGCAAATACTTCAGATGATAGAGGTGCAATGGTTTGTGAAGTAATAACAACTATTGGAGGTAAGAGAAGATTTGTTGATACATGGCTTTTCGATTCAGCAGCTACTTTTCATATGACCTCTCGAAGAGAATGGTTCCATCAATATGAATCTATCTCTGGGGCATCAGTGTATAGTTGTAACGATCAAGCTTTGAAGATCATTGGTATAGGCACCATCAAGTTAAAGATGTATGATGGGACAACTCAAACTATTGAATAGTGCGACATATGGAGGGCCTGAAGAAGAATTTGATGTATATAGGACAAATGGACGATCCGGTTTCAAATTTGAGATTCAAAACAAGATCATGAAAGTGATTAAAGGAGCGTTGGTATTAATGAAAGTGATTAAAGAAGCGCTAGTATTTATCACTAACATGTTTTAAGATGTAACTCTAATTAGTTTTTTTTCTATTAGTATTCTTGTTAGTATAGATTCAAGTTGTACCCTATGTTTTGTAGACTTAGCTTTGTCTAAAGTTAATCCATTATTTATTTTCCAAAAAAAAGGAATACACTCATTTGTATTTTAGAGTGTTTCATTTATGTATTATCTTTACATACTCGAAAAAACTTATTTATAACCGTTGGTTTCATATTTTAATATGTCTGTATAATAGCTCAGGCTATTCTAGATGCTGGAATAGTGTTTGTTACACTCTCCTCAAATTTAATGTTTCTCTTCGTAATTCTAGTCTTGTAAAGACATTAAAAATACAATTTCAAACAGTTAGTGCTGTAATATGATTACTTTGTGTTAGAATATATTTTATATATTCTTTGTTTGATTTTGGCATTTTAAATTGGACATATAAGAGGTAAATTTTGTATTTTATTAGAAGTCCAAATAGCTAATAGGATATGGTATCTGCGTGGATTTGTTTTATTAGAAGTCCAATTAAATAATGAGCTGCGTGGATTTCTATTTGATTTGAAAAAGGAGTCCAAGATACGCAAGTGACAAGGATGAAAACCTAAAATTCGATCTGCAGCCTTTTTGTTGTTGAGTAAGTGTGGTTGTCTTTTGGGTGAATAACTTACTTAAAACCAGCAGTATATTTGGTGAGCATGTGTGTAAGTGTGTCGGTGATTGAGTAAGTGCAGTGGGTGTGTTGTTCTTTAGCTGGTTATACACGTTTATGATTTGAGGAATATATGAGATCTATGGCAGAAATATACGTGAGTATTGTGTGTGTGCAGTGAGCGGAGGTTGCGTGCTCCTCAGCTGACAATGTACGTGGGTGTTGCTTGAAAATCTCATGGGAGTCACGGCTTGTGTTTTATGAGTAGAGTTTGTGTTTTTCAGCTGATAGCATTTATGGGTATTGCTTGAAAATTTTATAGGAGTCTCGGCAAAGGGTTTGATCAAGCTGAAAAATTATTCTTGTGGAGTGGCTCACGTCTGCGAACAACTGTCAAATCTTTCTTGAAGGACCTACAGTCATTAAGAACTGAATTCTTCATAATCAACTGGTTATCTTTGTGCTGGAATTTCTGTGGATTACATCACTTGGGCTTAATGGTTTTGTGTTGCGTTTTCTTTGATGTGTTGTCGTGATTGGCTCATTAGTGTTACGACAACTTCCAGATCTATTTCAGTAGAGCGGAACTTATCGGGAAGTTGTTCTTGTCTATCTCAAGTATATTTTAGTTTTCGCTCTTTATTATTTTAATCACTTTAGTTGTTCGTTTAATTATCTTTATTATTAAGTATTATTGAGAAAATCCTCTGTTGAGGTTAGTACGAGGCGGTCGTATCATTGGGTGTGAAATTCTTTCACGGGTAGTTAGGTTGTGAGATAGTGTCAAGGGTTGAGTGGTGTCGGTTCAGTAAAGCCTTGGGTAAATCTATTGTACTTTCGTGAAAGTGATTAAGCTGGGTGAGAGCCCCATAGACGTAGGCAAGGTGTGCCGAACTGCGTTACCAAATTTCTGGTGTTTTTATTATTTCAGTTTTGCTTGATTTTATTTTATTGGTGCCAAGGAAATTTGCGGAAAGTTTGTGAAATAATTAACCCCCTTCAATTTTTCACTTTGCACTATCAACAACAACAATAACAACAAGGACCGAGTAAAACATTATGCTAAAAGTGAAATCTGAAAAGGTCCAATATACATAACTTTACCTCTAATTAGTAGAGAGGTTGTTTAAGATTACTTTGCACTATCAATAACAATAATAACAACAAGGACCGAGTAAAACATTCTGTTAAATGTGAAATCTAGAAAAGTCCAATGTACACAGTCTTACCCTTTATTAATAGAAAGGTTGTTCTATCAAATTATATACAAGGCCATACACATTTGATCTAACTTTTAATAATGTCTTATTTTTTGAAATATCCTTAGTACCGTAAACACTAAATTATTTTTAGATTCTTCAACAACTTTTTCTATAAGAACTTACTAAGGTTTACTTTAGATGCCATGGCGTAGATGATTACTAAGAACCATAATCCTTTGTACCTGTCATAAAAAATTATATCAAACAATAGAAAAACCTTTGTCTGCATCATATGTAAATTAAACTAAAAAAATAGATTTGTAGAAATTAGATTCTAAGACGGTATAGAAATATACGTCACCAAAGATCTTTCCTACTTAATTCATGATGAGAAATAAGGATGGAGATTTATAATGAGATGTTTGCAATTGATAATGTTGTTCCAAGTACTATGAACAAGATAATTCAAAACATTCTTCTCCGAAAACAAAAGGGTATATCTAAAAAATCTCCCAATTCGAAAAGTCTAAATAAGTCAATTACTCACTCGATTATATATATAAGACAACTGGAGCTGAAAATACTACAGAAATTGATACAGCACAGTGATTTCTGTATATTGAATTTGATGGTCCTACTAATCATTATAACGATGTTTTTGTAGTAGAATTCTTTAAAACTTTGTGTTTGTCTTAAAAGAGAACAGACTTACATAGTCATTACAAAAATAGAAATCAACGATACTATACTATCAAATGGTACGATGATCTTACGTCTCAGAGTACATCAGTGAAGAAGTTCAACGGCTTATAATAATAACCAAAACGATTAGAGTACCTTACATGACTTAATGAACAAAATGACTAGAAGACCGTACACTTGGTGAAATGTGTGGAAAGCTGCTACCTTTAGGGTTTGACGATGGGAACCTCACTGTGGAAAGCTTCTCCCTTGAAGATACGAAGATGGCCCCTCCTCTGCTCAGCCAATCGGAGATGAATGGTGGGTGAAACTAATGGTCGAACACCTTGTCTGCTTCAATACTGAAGGTAAGTTTGCTGTAAATCGTTGTTTTTCTTTGAACTACTCTTCAATCCCAACTTGTAAACTGAATGTATAGTGTGTGTAAGCTGCTACTTTCTCACATGAATCTGTGTATGTGTGGTTGA
>JANITX010000006.1:10057734-10074052 GCA_027564395.1 Erythroxylum ulei
TGTAATTTCGCAAAAACTTCGATTTAACCATAGTTACTTGTAAGGTTTTTCTGTAGTTACTTGTAACTGTATTTGTCGGTTACTAGATATAAAGTAACTGTATTAGTAACTGTTAATTTTTATGTACCAAATGAAAACAAAAAATAAATACGAAATTAAACAGATCAACACTGAAATTTGCTAACGCAATTCGACACAACTTGCCTACGGTTGTGGGGTGCTCACCCAACTTAATCACTTTCATCGAAGTACAATAGATTTACCCAAGACTTTACTGAGCTGACACCACTCAACCTTTGACACTATCTCTCAACCTCACTTCCTGTGAAAGATTTTCACACCCGATAATACGACAGACTCGTATTAACCCAATAGAGGATTTTTCTTAACAATCTTTTTAAATAATAATAGTAAATAAATCACTCAAGTGATTAAACTAACAACTCAATACTCAAGAAAACACTTGACAAAAAGACAAAAATAATTTCCTGCACAATCACAAAATCAAAAGCAGCAGAATAATCAAATAGAAACACCTAGTAAGAACTTCACCAAGTCAACCACAATTTAGATGTAGAAGCTGGATCACGAATGGATCAACAACACCTTCAGTTGTCTTCAGTTTCCTTCACACTAGCGCTACACACAAGCCACCCAGAAAAATCACATAAAACACTCATGTATTTTCTGCAAAGCATGGATGGCACCCGGTGACCCACGCAAAAAGACCAACAGCGCAGAGATTCATGTCAACATCCCCAGATCAGAAAAATCACCCAACCACTCACAATGTTCACTTAAAGAATAAATCGTGTCTCACCATAAACCTGAAAACCATTAACAAAAACTTTAGCCATTTTTCACAACAAAAAAAAAAACACAGTTGATGCCACACCAAAGAGACCAACCCTTGCCGTCAATCGAGATACCCAAGATACATACCGTCAATAACCCCAATACTATACACAAATCCTTGTTGCCTATTCGCAAAATCCAGTAGTACCCCTTGTCAATTACAAACGTGATATGCCATAATTTGTCAGATGATAGACTTCAATTTAGTGTGGGATTCTTTCTCAATTATAAGTGTACAACTATATCTTTTTGTATCCAAGTCCAATTAATATCTTATATGTCCAATTAATAAATAAAATGTCAAAATTAAATATTTAGATATATAACATATATCCTTACAATCTTCTCCTTTTTGACATTGTTTGACACAAATATAAAACTCCCCTTAAATAACATAATTGGACATATAAAAATCAAATTCACAATTCATATGACAAATACTCCTCCTTAATCAAACATTAAGTTCTAAAGACCATCACAATTATCTAATCATCCAAATTTTTCCCTCTTGGGACAAAAAGATGCCAAAAAGTAAGAAGAATAGTCACACATATACCTTGAAATCTCCCCCTAAATTGAACAATCACCAAAAACAATATTATGTCTCCCCCGTAGTATAAAACAATGTTAAAATGAAGAACGCCAGAGAGATAAGTCCAAAATGATGCCTGATTTATAAGAGAGCTTAAGCTTGATGAGGGTGAGGATGGATCTTCGATAGAGCCAAATAGGACCCAAAATGCAAACTACTAAAAAGATGGGACGACAACGACAACATAAAAACTAAAGAAGAACTAAAGAAGACAAATCTTTTTTTAATTAATAACATCATATCTTTTCTTTTTTTATAGAAGAACTAAATAACAAATCTTTCAATTTCAAAAATGTAAAGCACATAGTCCCTATGCCCCTCGAAGAAATTTCAACCTGACCTTATTCCTCATCATATTATCTTCGTCATCGGTTTCTTCTTCTGAAGCAACTAACTTATTCTCTGTCTGAACAATTTCTTCACAAATAGTA
Source organism: Erythroxylum ulei (assembly GCA_027564395.1). Classification (NCBI taxonomy): domain Eukaryota; kingdom Viridiplantae; phylum Streptophyta; class Magnoliopsida; order Malpighiales; family Erythroxylaceae; genus Erythroxylum; species Erythroxylum ulei. Next base: position 10,059,613 of record JANITX010000006.1, read on the forward strand.
ACTAACTATGAATATAGACAATTTCTTGTTTTTCCTTCACAAAGTTTTTGTGTTTATAATTGACCCTTTATAATCTAAGTGTGCTTTGGTACCATAGGCCGCTGCTGAAAATTTAATGAAGAGTGTCTAGATTTTTAGTTTTGAACCCACTCTTTTGAAACATCATTTATAACAACTTGTAACATTTCAGTCTTATGTACCCAATTACTCCACAAAGGTGATATATAGGTATGAACCTCCGATTTTTCTTTGAGATTTCTCCTTGGACAGATCTGGTTGCACTAATTTTCTTAACATTCAACTTGGAACATTTACCTCTATAGCCAATGCCTTGAAGGTCTCCTTTAGCCTTACCAATTTTCAACAATTTTTCTAGTTTCTTAATACCTCCATTTAACATTCTTATTCCTTTTTCTGTATTGATGAAATTCAATTTTGTTTCACCAAGCTCATCTAATGTAGACAATAACTTCTTATTTAGATCTTGAATGATGTTCTTCATTGATGAGTTTTTCTCCTTCAACTTCTCATTTTTCTTGCATGTTTGGACCCATTTACTATACATTAACTCATAGGCTTCATAAATGCCTTCTTTTTTATCATATGAAGTACTTTCATCACTGTCATAATCTGAGATTGAGCTTTGTGCTAAATCATCTGCGTTTTTTCCGAAATTTCCCGATTTACTTACTTTTTCTTCTTCAGTTACTTCCTTCTTGATTACTGTTAAACAAGTAACTGGATTTTTACTGTATAAAGTAACTAACGTAGTATTATTCACATCTTCTTCTTCATTATCATAATCACTTCCGGATTCATTCTCACTTTAAGTGCTTGTATATGACTTCCCTTTTCTCTTCTTCAAGGTGTTAGCATATTCCGTTTGCACATGTTCGAAGCCTTAACATTCCTGACATTGAATTTTCTTCACTTCTCTTTCACCCTTTTGAGTTTTACCTTGTTGTTTGAAATTACTATTTGATGAGCTCCCACCATTTTGCCTAAAATCGGATTTATCCTTTTTCACTTTCTTTAACCACTTGCTGAAATTTCTTGTCAATAATTCCATATCCTCATTCTCATCATATTCATCTTCTACAACATATATGTCTTTTCCAGTTTCAGCTTGTAGTGTCATTCCTTTGCTCTTTTCTTGTTTGCGCCTCAACAAATTCATTTCGAAATTGGTACGAATTCCAATTACCTTCTCCAACAACAAGTCATTGATGTCATGAGTCTCCTCGATTGCTGCAATTTTCGGAATGAATATTGGAAGTAGTGATCTCAACGTCTTCCTGACTAGTTTCATATTGGAATATTTCTTCACGAGTTGATGCGCCTGATTTGCTATATCGCGCAATCTTTTATGAAAGTCTCCAATAGTCTCATTTTCATCCATCTTCGGTTCTTCAAACCTCACAGCTAACATCTGTAGTTTTGACGCTATTACAGATTTGGACCCTTCATGAATAGTCTACAAAGCATCCCACGCTTCTTTAGCCAATTCGTAGGCTGATATCATTGAGAAGTGTCATCCATCAACAACACTAAAAATTGCATGCATTGCTTATGAGTTTTCAAATGCACTTTCTTCTTCGGTTCTTGTCCATTCAGATGGATCTTTTTGAACTGTCTCTCCTTTATCGTCAGTAATCATCGGATGCGTCCACCCATGTACTACCGAATGCCAAGCTTTTGTACCCTAAGCTTAGAGGAAGACTCTCATTTGTGATTTCCATATAGGATAGTTAGAGTAGTCCAATAGTGGTGGTTTGGTGATCGATGCACCTTCTCTTGTAGCCATGTTCGCAAAACTCGGATCTACACCAACTTGCTACCAAGTTTTGATTTGGTAACCCACTCTGATACCAATTGAAAAAACCGTAAGGGTGTAGTTTCGTAAAAACTTCTATTTGACTACAGTTACTTGTAATTGTATCTGTCGGTTACTAGATATAAAGTAACTGTAGCATCAACTGTTAATTTTTCTGTATCAAATGAAAATAGAAAAATAAATAAGAATTAAACAAATCAACATCTAAATTTGATAATGCAGTTCAGTATACCTTGCCTACGTCTGCAGGGCCCTCACCCAGCTTAATCACTTTTACCAAAGGACAATAGATTTATCAAAAGCTTTACTGAACCGATACTCAACCCTTGCAATATCTCTCAACCTCACTTCTCGTGAAAGATTTTCACATCCAATAATACGACCGACTTGTGTTAACTTCAACAGAGAATTTTTCTTAACAATCTTTTGAAACAATAACAGTAAATAAATCACTCAAGTGATTAAACTAAAAACTCAACACTTAAAAAAACACTTGAAAACAAGACAAAAAATAATTTCCTGCATAATCACAAAATTAAGAGCAGCTGAATAATCAAGTAGAAACACCTAGCAAGAACTTCACCAAGTCAACCACGATTCAGATGTAGAAGCTAGGTCATAGATGGATCAACAACACCTTCAGCTATCTTCAGTTTTCTTCACACTAATGTTACACACAAGCCACCCAGAAAAACCACATCAAACACTTATGCATTTTCTGCAAAATTTGGATAGCACCTAATGACCCATGCAAGAAGGCCAAAACCACAGGGATTCACGCCAACATCCACAAATCAGAAAAAATCACCTAGCCACTCACAATGTTCACTCAAAGAATAAATCGTGTCTCACCATAAACCCAAAAATCACAAAAAAAAAACTTCAACTATTTTCCACAAAAAAACGTTGTTGACGCCGCACCAAAGAGACCTACCCTTGCCGTCAATCGAGATACCCAAGATACACACCATCAAGAACCCCAATACTACATGCAAACCCTTGTTGCTTATCGACAAAATCTAGCAGTACCCCTTGTCAATTACAAACATGATATGCCACAATTTGTTAGATGATAGACTTCAATTTAGTATAGGATTCTTTCTCAACTATAGGTGTAACAACTATATTTTTTAATCCAAGTCCAATTAATATCTTATATGTCCAATTAATAAATAAAATTTCAAAACTAAATACTTAGATATATAACATGTATCCTAACAATATATATATATAGGAGGAAAACCTATGAAACTTCCACTTATAAGTAGGAGAATAACTCTTGTTAGGTTATCCTATCATAACAAAAGTACATTGTATTTATATGTAAAGATTGAATTATTCTAAACTGTAGTTTACTTCTAATTTTTTGAATTGAAGCCTTCTTAAGATTGAACATGTTTAAGTTCTTTAAATTTGATAAGAAAATTTTAGTTTTGTGTTTAAATAAAGCAATATTAAGCTTTATGTTTACTGTAATCCTCTCTTAAAATAATATTAAGTCACTTGAAGAGACTCCTCACTTTGAAAATTTTGGTTCAAATGTATTAAATTGGGATGTAATTTTTTTAGTATTAGTCAATCACTTGAGTTAAATTTATCTTTTAACTTTAAACTATTAGTTTATTAAATAAGTTCGTAAAATTATCACACGCATGCATTCGAAAGTTATGCACATAAAAATAGCAACTTAAAATTTTCTATTTAAAAAACTAATATAATTACAAATGATCATATTCTTACCATAAATTATGAATTATAATTATAAAATACCAAATCCATCTTTAAATTCGTTCATAGCCTGCCATATGAAGTATGAACCCTAAACTTCTTCTTCTTCTTCTTCTTCTTCTTGTTAAGAAATTAGGGTATGAAACCTCGACTTGTTAGAACTAGTTAATGAGCGAGGAAATTAAGGTAAAATTGCAAATTCAAGGGAAAGATTCAACTCGGTGCTTTAAGGTGACAAGGGTCAAGGACCCAACCATTATGAACACATTAATTAGGATCAGCCAATTTGCTTAAAGGAATGTTAGAGCCAGAAAGACTCTTAACTTGCCTACCCTACCATAGATGTTGATTGGGTTCACATATCATTATAGTTTACAGTTAGTTATTGTTACTTATTTATTAATTCACTTATTACTTTTTAAAATATTAAAAAACAAGAAATTGAATATCAAATTGACCTTGTTGATATTGTTTATGAATTTCTGCTTTTATCTATTATTCTCTATTAATTTCAACCAAAATAATTTTTTGTTATCCTTTCAATATATTTTAATTGAAGTTTTGATTTAAATAGTTAATTTTAAACTCTTAGCATTAAACAAACCTATTCCTTAATATGAGATATTGAAAAAAATTTAGAGAATTCAAACTTAAAATTTCAATTATTTGAGGCAGGTTGGAAATAGCCACCCCCTTTCGAGTCTACAAAGAGATTCGTTTACATATGTATGAATGTACATAAGTTGAAATTGGTGTCACTTCCATAAGTCTTCATTATGTATGAGATGTTCGACTATTTGTCTATTCCCTATCCATGCACGATAGCACCCATTTGAAATATAATGTACTAGTCATATTCATGATACATGTTTCTTCTAGTACACATTCATGATACATGGTTTGTCTTTTATGTTGACCCCACAAACATGGAGTTCCTGCATACCATCTACGTTTTGAATTCGTAAAAAACAATATCCATGTTATTGTCCAAAATTGGCAGATAAAGAAATGTCTAGCACTGTTTCCAAGCTTACAATCTTGGAAAAACGCTAGTTTGTTCAAGGACTTTGCATGTTATAAAGTGGTAGGAGATGAGTATCTTACTTATAATCGCAATTATATTGTAACTAGTGATTAAGTTCCCACATGCAACTAAACTAAAGTGCATTTATATGGTTTTAAATTGTATACTCTAGAATATATTGTAATTATGAATTATTATGATAATTGTCGATAGATGTATTTTAATAGTGTAATTAGGGTCACAACCATAGTGTATTAACATTACTTATGGTTAAGTTATTAATTTAAGTATGGTAAGTACCAACCTTGAACTTTCAAACTATATTTTTGTAACTAATTCCTATTTGGATGTGAAATCATAATGTGAATGATGGTTATAACATAAGAGATGCTTTTGACTTTCATTAGCCATCATTTCATTTCCAAGTGTCGTGGGTTTTGACAATGGATCGGTAATTCAATCAATATAAAACTCTCAAGTCGTATCCGACGGCCTTTAGTGTTGACCTATCTTTTTTACTATTAAACATGTGCAATCTTAGATAAACAAAAACAAGTTGACGATTCTTAATGTATAGTAACTTGTTATATCAAACAAAAAATAAAACTTGAAGCCAAATCATACACCAAGAATCGTTCTTATAATAAAAATCTATACTTAAACATTTAAATCAAATCATACTCTTCCCAAAAGCATTAACTCGGTTTTGAGTCATCAAAGATGCTTGATCAAATCAAACCATTTCCTCACATCAGGAACTAATTCAGAATGAAACTATAAAACACTTTTATATTCTCATCACCTTATTCAACAACTTATCTAAAGGTGTTTTCAGTCTCTATCTATTGCATCTTTTTGGTACCAAAAACAATGTGAAATTGAAAGGCTTCTAGTTAAGATTTTACGAGAACATATCACATGTTCCCCTTATCTTGTGCCCACTTTATTTCATGAATATTCATCCATCTAATAAATGGGACAAAAAAAATTGAATGAATTGATGCTTATAGAATATGGTAGATATTGGGTAACAAAAACAGGTGATTTGAACATAGATTTTATGAATATGATCTGTGTTGTCAAATCGACATAAACCTACAATCAACATTTGTGTTATATTTATATCACACATTTTGATTGGAATGTATACTGATCATCTTAAACTTAATGAACTGGAAACCTCTTGTTTTATTTCAGCAAAGCAATGTTTTTTATAGGCAATTACATCAACAGAAAAGGCTAAATAAAAGGAACAAGACTAACAACTTTGAATAACAACCTCCTACTTTATTGACAACTAAAACCACCACCCAAAGAGTAGGAAAATCATTTCAACAAAATAACAATTAAATAAAATATCTAACACCCTCCCTTAAATTGAAATTACTTTCAGTTTAATCAAACTAAGTTCTCCATAGTGCAAACGCCAAGAGCACTTCTAAGCTTTGTAAATGCAGTGACTTTGATGGACTTGGTGAAGATATCTGCAACTTGATCTTCACTCTTGCAATAAGTGACATCAATTATTTCTTCCTTTGTCATATCTCTTAAGAAGTGAAACTTGACATCAATGTGCTTACTCCTTCCATGTAAAACAGGATTCTTTGAGAGCTTAATAGCTGAGTTGTTTCACAATAGAGAGGAGTGGGACCTTTTTGTGGAGAATGAAGCCACCAAGAATGTTTCTCATCCAAATTGCTTAAAAATCACAAGAGGTTGCTGTTACAAACTCAGCTTGGTGGTTGAGAGAGTGATAATCTACCGTTTTTTGGATGACCATAAAGTAGCTCCAGAACCCAATACGAACACAAATCTAGTTGTACTTTCCCTGTCATCTGGATCACTTGCAAAATCACTATCTGAAAAACCAATTAAGTTTGTTTGCTCTTCTTGCTTGTAAAAAAATTTCAAAATCAATGGTGCCTTGCAAGCATCTGAGAATTCTTTTGGTAGCCAACAAATGCACTTTTTTCGGTTGCTCCATGTATCTACTGATAAGGCTGACAGATACATAATATCCAACTTGGTGGCTGTTAAATACATCAAGCTCCTCACAATTTGTTTGTAATAAGTGCTATCAATCTTCTTTCCTCCCGGATCTTTCTTAAGTATCATCCCCAACTCTGAAGGAGTGTTGGAGGCATTGCAATCCTTCATCCCAAATCTATCTAAAATTTCTTGGGCATATTTCTTTTGAGAAATAAAAGTCCTTGCAGCAAATTGTTTAACTTCTATGCCCAAAAAATAATGCATTAAACCAAGATTAGACATATCAAATTTCTTCATCATGGACTCCTTAAATTTATGAAGCATCCCTTCATGATTCCCAGTAAAGATTAGATCATTGACATATAAACATACAATTATAAGCTTTTCACCTTCAGCTTTTACATAAAGAGTGTGCTCATAGGGACATTTCTTGAAACCAACCTTTATGAAATAAGCATCTATATGGCTATACCAAGCTCTTGGTGCTTGTTTCAACCCATATAATGCCTTTTTCAACTTGTACATCTTAAGCTCACATCCATGTTGCACATATTCGAGAGGTTGATCAATAAATATCTGTTCTTACAAATCTCCATGAAGGAATACTAATTTCACATCCATCTGAAAAATTGGCCAGGAACTTTGTGCCACTAAAGCCACCATTAATCTGATTGTATCAAGTCTGGCCACCAGAGCAAAAATTTCTTTGTAATCCACCCAAACTTTTGTTTATACCCTTTAGCCACCAAGCGCGCCTTATATGTGTCAATTTCTCCATTTTCTTTCAGTTTTTTCTTGTATATCTATTTGACCTCAATTGTCTACTGTCCACCCAGTAAGTCTACCAGCTCCCAAGTATTGTTGCGTTCAATGGCTGCGATTTCATCATCCACAGCTTTTTGTCATTTCGACTCCTTCACAACTTCCTGAAATAAGATGGGATCACAATCTGAAAATAAGGCACAATGAGTTAAAGGATCTTCAGATTAATTAATCCCATTGGCTTCATAGTCATCCATCCATGCCGGTCTTCTTTTATTTTGTTGAGATCGACATTCATCAGTGATTTTCTGATCTGAATTTTCATCAACAATTTGTTGATCTGAATGTTCAACTTCTGGACTATTTGGACAACTTTCAATGGTAGCTTCAAGTTGGGAATGATCCTCTTCCTTTTCAAAATTTGTCAAGATTGTTCCAACATAATTTTCTCCCCATGGCCAGAAGTTCTCTTCATCAAACACCACTTTATAGCTGATAATAACTTTCTTTGTGTTAGGATTATAAAGTTTGTAAGCCTTCAACTGCTCACTAACACCAAGAAAGACACATCTTTCAGTTTTGTCTTCAAGCTTTGTTCTTCTCTTATCTGGAATGTGAGCAAAAGCGCAACCAAAAATTCTCAAATTATCAACATTTGGTTGATGTCTGCTCTAGGCCTCCTCTGGTTTCATGTTTTGAATAGTAAATGTTGGACTTCTATTCAAAACATGAATGCTCCATCGTACTACCTTAAGCCAGAACTCCTTTGGAACATTTCTTCTTCATAAAATACTTTGCACCATATTCAAAATGGTATGAATTTTCCTTTCGCTTACACCATTTTGTTTAGAAGAGTAGGCTTCCGTAAGTTGTCTTTTGATCCCATGTAATTCACAAAAATCTACAAATTCTTGTGAATTGTAATCGCCACCCCGGTCACTACGAAGGATTTTTATTGTGCTTTAAGTTTCAATTTCAACATGGGCCTTAAAACTTTTGAAGGCTGCAAAAGCTTTTGTTTTTTTTTTTCTGCAAAACGTAAACCTATATTTTTCAACTAAAATTACCAATGAATGTTATAAAATAACGTTTGCCTCCATTGGATTTTGGATTAATGCGGCCACATAGATCATAATGGACTAATTCTAATCGTCGTTTGCCTTTTTGAGATTTTCTTGTTGGAAAGATGTCACGTGGTTGTTTCCAAACAATACAATCTTCACAAATTTCAGCCGGAGAATCAAATTTGGGAAGTCCAGCCACCATCATCTTTTATTGCAAAGTTTTTAACCTCTCAAAAATCCAGATTTCCATACCGACAATGCCACAACCAAGCTAGATTAGTCAATTTTGCAGTAAAACAACAATGACTAACCTTTTGGAGATATAAGGGAAACATTATGTTCTTTGTCATGCTAACTCTAGCGAGCAAGCCCAATTTGTCGTCTCAGATTTTACATCCTCCGTTCTTAATGAGAACTTCATAACCCTTCTCTTGCAATTGGTCAATGCTCAGTAAATTAGTCATTAAATCTGGAACAAATAAGACATTGGAAATTGTTTGAATAGAATTTCCTTTACCTTGAATAATTACCTACCCTTTTCCCGTAACCGAGACTTTAGAGCAATCACCAAATTTCACCGTATGTCAATAGGATTCATCAAAAGAGGAGAAGGCTGACTTGTCTCCGCTCATATGATTGCTGCAACCAATATCTAAATACCACAAATCTTTATCGGTTTCTTCTTTTGTATGGCAAACCATTAAAAAGGACATCTCCTCTTCCTTTTCAGTTGCTTCTACAAAGTGAGACTTTTCTCCAGGCATTTTATTTAAATTTGTGAAACACTCAGAACTGAAATGCCCATAACTGTGACATCGGAAAAATTCAACATTCGCCTTGTCTCTGTCTACAGACTTTGGTTTTCTATCATTTGATCGATAACCTCGATTGTTTCTCTTTGGGCTCCTGTCACCAGCTTTTTCTCTGAGATTTCTACCTTTCCACTTGCTTTTGTCAACTTTAACGTTTTGTGTGTTAGAAGTTGCTTTTAAAGCCTTCTCCTCATTGTCTTGTTGGATCAATTTTTGCTCATGAACCGCCAAAGAATTCTACAGTTCATCAACGGAGAGAGTATCAAGGTCCTTCGATTCTTCAATGGAGCAAATAATAAAATTGAATTTTGACAACATGGATCGAAGGATCTTCTCAACAATTGCAACATCCTCAAGCCTGTCCCCATGAATCCACGTCTTGTTTGCGATTGCCATCATTCTTGATAAGTAATCTAAAACCGTCTCACCAGACTTCATCCGTAAAGTCTCAAATTCACCACGGATAGCTTGAAGTTGTGCACACTTCACCCTCGCATTTCCTTGATACTTCTTCTTCGCGGAGTCCCAAATCTCCTTTGAGGTGTCTTTTTGAAGGATTGTTTCCAAGATTGAGCGATCAATAGCTTGGAACAAATAATTTTTAGCCTTCAAATATTTCAGCTTAAGTGCATTTAACTCCTTCTTTTTTGCATCTGTCAAAGGAATATTCGCTGCAGATTTTGTGAATCCGCTATCAACAACCTGCCAATACTCCTTCATCCTAAGAAAATTCTCCATCAACATGCCCCAATGATCATAGTGACCATCGAAATGTGGAATAGCCGGCTGCACAAAGTTATCTGTAGCCATGTGTAGCTTCTTTTGCTGCTGTTAACTCTAATTCTCTTCCTTACGTGTTTCACTCAAAGAAACGAACCTTGCTCTGATACCATTGTTAAACTCAATGAACTGGAACCTCTTGTTTTATTTCACCAAAGCAATGCCCTTCACAAGCATTTACATCAACAGAAAAGGCTAAATAAAAGGAACAAGACTAAACTTTGAATAACAACCTCCTACTTTATTGACAACTAAAACCACTACCCAAAGAGTAGGAAAATCATTTCAACAAAATAACAATTAAATAAAATATCTAACAGATCATATGAATAGAAACCAAAGGGCATGCATGCAAGGTTGACTCTACTACGGCAAACAAGAACCGCAGTTTACTTTGATGTTCAACACATCAAGTAGATGTATTTTAGGGTTAGATGAGACGCGGAAAAATAGATAAAGACAAACTTGGTTATTCTAAAGAGAAGAGATAGGTAGATGAAGCGTATTTCATTTTAGTCCACTCCATAAGATAGAAACTAAACACAAATCTCGAAGTATTATAAGTAAAATATGTGAGTTAACCATTAAATTTTTTTTATGAAAGTATAAATAAACACTTAACATTTGAAATATTAATAAATTAATGTTTAATATTATCGTTGTTTCCATAATAATTCTTATTTATACGAAATTTAATAACAAAACATTTAAGATTTTTCTACTATATATGATTAAACATTTATTCTTATTATCCATTAATTATGATAGTAATAATAAATTTTAAGTATAAATTACTCAGTCAACTTATAAATGTTAAAATTTTAAAGACAGTTGAATTTTTGTTAACATATTAAATGTGAATTGTTATTTTCACTAAGTTGGTTTGATAAGTACTTCCCTTGGATTATTCCGCCTTTCACACATCTGACAACTGACAAGACCGCAGAGTTTGCTTGTAATGATCGTATAACTCAGGTTCCTTTCATACGCAAAAAAGTAAAAGTTGATATATTAACGTTTTCTAACGCATAAGCATATGACTTCGATAGGTTAACGTTTTCTAACGCATAAGCATATGACTTCGATAACAATATTGTCAAAAACCTAGTTTTCGAAAAAATACATATATTGTCAGAAACCTGAACAAGGCCTTGTTTATTGAAAACAAAAACGATGGGATACAAATTTCTCTGAACTCAATTCCTTTTATTGATGCTAAAAAATGCCATTGGTTTCAATGTGGAAGACCAGATTCAAGTAGGAATAGGGTATTTGCTGACGTTTTCTTGTTGATATTTTGCATGGCAGAACTACCAAGAAAAGACACTAGTTTGAAGTTAAGCGAGAGAAGGAGACGAGTTTGATAGAGAATGGTCCATGCTGTAACAGAAATAGTATGAAAAATGCTTTATATTCTTATCAACAAGGTCCATTTTAGTTTTATTACGCAATACAGATGGGACAATCTCATTCACTGATTTTTGTGGTTGATAGTAACAGTTGAATATAAGCGAAACTGGAAAAGGACTAGTACACCTACCTGCCTATTTGGATTGTGGGACAAGGAAATTAAGAAAATATCAAGTTCTTGGTCTTGCGTTGAGAAGAATATAAACCTCAGATATCTATACCTACTATTTTTGTTGGTGGAATTTTTAATGAGCTAATATAAACCTCAGATTTCTATACCGACATGAAATTTGACGGCCATAGTAAGATGAAAATTAAGTCTAATTTGATTAAAATTTATATTGAATTCCAACTTATGGAGTTAACTTCATGTTTGATTTGAAAAGTTTAAATTTATATAAAACATTTTTTAAATTTTAATTAAAAATTTAAGATGAAAACGACATTAAAATATCCAACTAGACTTAGAATTAAGGCATTTGACTTGGAATCAAGAAGGATCAAAAGGTTTCGACTCAGCGATGTGATCACTCAACAATATGATTCATTTTCATGAATTTATAATTTTATGATAAGCTTTCCCTTGCGTTGTTTCGATGAATTTATTTCTAGTATTGCATAGACGAATTTTAATAATTTACTAAATAAAAAGTACAATACTGACAAGCAAAATAGAATATTCCAAGAATTAAAACCTTTTATAGTTATAGGTTTTGCAACTTGTTTTATAACTTTGGAGCAATATTGAAAAATCCTGGGAAAGCCCCCCATCCCTGATACATTTCAGGTCCATATCAGAAATGACAAGTCCGTGTATTTCCTTTTAGTCCATAAAATTTTCTTTTGGAACATAAAATATCATATCAATACAGCACAATAAGGATCTGATGATTCTGATCTCCAGGAACTCCAATCTTCATTTCAACCATCCTTTATGATTGCTTTGGTAATAATTTCAAAAACTCGGTCAGTGTACTGATTAGATTCTAAACAAGAAAATGTTTAAATTACCAATCATAGTCACGAATCATGGTTGTGGCTAATATTACCAAGCAGGGTATTAAATTATGATTCAAAGTTCATTTCATTTTCCAGCAAATGAGTCGGGATAATTAGTTAGCATAACCATCTATTTCTCTAGTTTAGTTGCTTCTTTCTTGTATATAAAGTTGAAATTCTTGTACTTTTCAGTTAAAGAGAAATAACAAAACGTTCTCCATTGAGATCTTTACGATTCTTACCATTGGGTTTTAGTCCAGAATGTGCAAGTAGTCAGAAGTGTAATGGACCAGAACAAGAAAGAAGCTGAAAATTCAGCACAAATGGTAGAAATAATATAGGGAATTTCAAACATCGATGAACCAGAAACCGTAACTTTAAGAGGAAGAGAATGAGAGTCCAAAAAGGAGTAACCAACAAAAATATGTTCTAAATCAAAATCAAGAACAAGAAAATGACAGAATAACCACTGCCCTCTAACCTACACTTTGATCGCATACTTTCTCATCGGGAAATACATTTCACGCTTCTTCTCCCGCTCCGTCTTCAAAGATGCCTGCAACAGAACAAATCCAGGTGAAAAATATACAAGATGAGGTCAATAACAATCTCCCTCCAGATTTGCAGCAATCATACTTGCATAGGAAACAGCATCATTACTGGAGTAGAAGTACTAAAAATTGTCACATAATGTCATCTTCTTCTAGATTCATACCAAAAGCAATTGTTACTAACACAATGGTATTGATCCAAAAAAGAAAACCTAGCACAATATAATCACAATATTTAGGACTACTTACTAAAGGAAAAGCTAGTCTTCCATAGATATAACTCTAAAATTCAAGGTGTGAAACCAGGTAAACTTCTTATCATCAAGAAGACCCTAACTCTATTAAGATGAATTGAAAAGCATAGCAACTAAACTCCAGCTTCATTTGTCGTTTCAACCAAAGGAACAACCAGTTTAACCAATTATACACAACAAAGTACTACAAAAGTATAAACCTTTTCCAAATACAGCACACAACAATATGTTTAGGATAATGATTAACCACAAAAGGCAAAGCTAGTACACTTAAATAGATAAAACTCTAAGATGTCCTCTAAATTTCAAGATGTGAAACCCGGTACACTTCTTATCAGCAAGAAGACCCTAGTTCTGTTAAGCATGAATTGAGGATCATGGCAACTAAATTTCAATTTCATTTTGACGCTTCAACCTAAGGAACAACCGGTTTAACAAATTATACACAGCAAGAAAATTATATGCTTTTTACAAATCCAGCACATGACAACACACTTCTTTTCGCTTATTTAACATTATGGTCTTATTCAGTAACCAGTAATGAAAAAATTGGAATAAAAAAATAGGAATGGGAAGAAAACCAGAAAATCGGAATATGAATGAAATTACAGATTATGAGTATTTGGTATGCAAGCATTATAAATGGAATTATAAAAGTTAAGAATAGTTTTACATTCTTTAATTTTTGCTTGTTTGATGGTTAGTAATGGATAAGATAAGAATTAACATATCTAAAATAAATTTTAAATAATCCTGAATTTTTATTCCTAAAATAAGTTCGGATATAACCTGAAATTAGATATCAGGAATATGCGAGCAAAAATAACTTCTTCTTTTTTCCTGTATTTGGTCTCAACTAAAACTATCTATTTGAAAACTTAAGATGAGTTTATTTGTTTAGACAATACACATTAATTCTTATAACAATAATATTATCAAAATTGTAAATTATTTTATTTAATTTATTTAATAAGTATTTTATTTTATTTCAATGATTTTATATCATAAAATAAGTTCATTATGATTTTTAAATTTTATTGTTAAAAAAATCATAAACAATTATTTAAAAATTAATAATTTATTGAATCAATAAAAATATTTTTAATTATTTATTAAATACAATTTTTAATTTTTTATTAATAATAAATATTTTAATTAATTATTTACAAATTCAATCACGTAATAATCAATCATTACCATTCTTAATATTTATTTGATACCATTATAACTATT
>JANITX010000006.1:10183940-10196579 GCA_027564395.1 Erythroxylum ulei
CCTCAGATCCCCTATATTCTCCATCATTAAGTCAATGCAATGCATAAGGAGTCCAAAAAAAGAATTATACTTATTCTACAACCTTTTTCCTACCGCTTTATAAGAGGAATCATTGTTAGTAATAAACTGAACAATATTTTTTAGCCCTACTTCATTCACAACTTCATCAAATATCGCAAACGAAGTCTCAGTATTCCTAACAAGGACAGATGCATTAATAGATTTTAAAAACATAGAGCCATTTATAGAATAAACTAAAAAATTATTAATAGTCTCTTGTCTCCTATTTGTCCAACCATCACATAAGATTGAACATCCATAAGCAGCCCAATTCACTTTTCTTTATGCCAAATAACTTTTAATTTTAGAAACATAACAACTCAAAAGTTTACCTCTTAAGTCATTAATTAAAGGACCTTTGTATCCTGGATCATAAGAGGCTATTACATCCATCATAGGTTGATAATAATAAGACTAAGAAGCATTGAATGATGAACCTGTATCATACCACCATCTAGCTACTTCCATATCGACATTGTGAGTCGCATCTCTTGATTGCATTACACTACGAATTGAAGGTTAGGCTCTAGGAATTGTTCGTGGTGTAAAAAAACTAATCACCTACCTTCTTCTCTTCCTTACATCAGGTTCAAGTATCTTTTTGGGCCTAGGATGGAACACTACCAGCACCGCTACCATCACTTCTACTACCACCTTCAACATTTCCACAATCACCATGGAAACTAAAAAACAAACTTCCACTACCAATTTCAAAATTCAACCTTTCCCTTATATCTCTCTCATGTTGATATTCTTCACGCAATGTTTTCATTTGTCACTTCACATCATGACTTACTTTTTTATAGGTTTCACATCTCCTTTAACCCCAGATAAATATTTCTTTAATCGGGTGATTCCTCCACCTTTCAAATGCTTATTACAAAACAAGCAAATAGTATGATTCCTCATACCGAGAACCAATGTAGCATGAGTCCAAGATGGATCATTGTATCTTCCTAAATTGGGTTGATCAGGCGTATTTGAACTTCCTTCTATTTATCTGTAAAAATAAATGAATACATATATCAAAATAAATATCACATAAATTTATTACACAATATGCATGTCCATCTTATATAATATAACTCATTTTGTATGATTACATTATACATAATTCAATTTCATCGAACACAATTCACTAAAAGTCAAAAAATAACAATTCAACAATTCATCATATATAATTACACAAAACATACATAAACAATTTTCATTTCCAACAATCACAAAACATACATAAATAATTTCCATTTCCAATAATTTCAAACAATTTCAATTCAAAGTTTCAAACATGAGGATCAAGTTGAAGGGTATGATTTACATAATTTCCAAATAATGAATGACTTATCTTCATACACATCTATTCATAACATGATGATCAAGATGAAGGATATATTCATAACATAAGGATCAAGTTGAAGGATATATTCATAACATAAGGATCAAGTTGGAGGATATAACTTCATTGTTTTTTTTTTCCTTATTTAAAGCTTTGATTCTTCTTTTCATTTCTAACAATCCATAATATTATATACACCATTCTATATTTGGTTCTTAAATATATAAGTTACTTTTATGATTTTTAATTGGCATTAATAAGTATAAGTATAAGTGGTTAGAGCCTACAACATGTTCACAATTTGAAAAAAAAAAGTTCCTTTTGGACACATTTACATCACTAGTTTCACGCATCATCTATTATAAATATTTATGATAGCCCACACATATATATTACCAAATAATTCAATATATTTTATACTCAATTAATTATTTACCTAAAGCCAATACCCAAATACCATTAACTACAACCGAAATATTATTAATTTACAATAGCATAACTTTATACTCAATTAATTATTTACCTAAAGCCAATACTCAAATACTAAAAATGAAATATCATTTCACAAATTTTAAGAATATGTCAATTAATTACTTAAGTCTTTGCATTCTCGGTTTTAAATTTTAATTTAAGTTGTTTCAACTTTCAAACTTTCAATTGAATCAATTCACATCATCACATACTCACATCACATGCTGTGCATTTTATTCATAAAAAAACTTAACATAAATTTATGTTAAACCAATCCACAATCAATGACTAAACCATAAATAAACCAAAACAAAACTGTGAATCATTCAACTCCAATATCCAACCCACGCAAATCATAAATCTAATTTAAAATTTAATTCCAACTTCCAAGTTTCAACCGATTCACAATCAAAAATGCAATTAAGTAGGAAAAAATTGAAAAGTCAAAACACTCCCAAAAACCAATTCACAGCTTCAGGTTTTTGGGTTGGGTGATAGGTCGGGTTTAGATCTGGGGAGAGTAGCCATTATGACAGTGGCATGGAGGAGGTTCAGACGTTCAATGGTGGCAACGGTGTGGTGTGGTGGTCCTTGCAGAGGAGGGTTGAAGACGGTGGGGTGTTCATGACTTCGCGTGGAGAAGTCGAGGAGGGCTGAAAATGGTATGATGTTGGTGTGGATCGAGGAGGAAGATGATAGTCACCGGAGAGGGAGCAACACTACTGGAGATGGAGAGGAGAACGAGAGAGAGAGAATAGAGTTGAGTGAGAGTCGGTGACAGAGAGTGAAAAAAATCAAAAGAAGCAGAAGGGTTCGGGTGTGTGAAGGCACGCAGGGGTTTTTTAAGTTAATTTTTTTTATATTTACAAAATAGTCCATACATTTTTTAAAATTTACGGTCATGGTACCGACCGGTATCAAAGGCCTGTACCAAAAACCTTAATACCGTTCTATTTTTCATGGCCGGTACAAAACGGTATTCATACCATTGTAGTATCGCAATAACCCAAAATGGTACAACAAAAAACCCATACCTAACCCAAGAACATTAGCAATTTTTCATAACCCAACTCAACAAAAATCAAACATAGATATAACAATTTAGGTTGGCTCAAATCTTAAACATAATCACCATTAATATTGTTTAAAAACAAAATAGGATAACCATGATGATTGGATATCATGGTTGTTGCCATGTCTGAAAGTTTACTTTGTGTTGATTTTAGATTAGGAATGGCAATGGGTTGGGCCAGTTTAGGACGAAACTGCTACTGCCACGGCTTAGACTCGATTTAAAGCTCTAAGGCAGCTGCCCGAACCTAAGCTCAACTTGAGATAATCCGATCAGAGTCAAAGCCTAAGCCGACTTGGCCTAGCCCTAGTTGTTTTTTAATTAAAAAGGTAAAAATTAGTATCTTTTTAACTTTTTAATTAATAAATGTCATTTTGCTTATATATGTCGGACTTTGAGTTGGGTCGAGCTTGGTTACCCGTTGGCCTCGAGCTAGGACGAAGTAGGATGGGCCATTGACCCAAATGTCGTAACTACATTAGACCAATGGTCTAGTAATGAGAAACCAAGAGGGGAAATTTTATGAGAAATAAGAATGGAATATTATTTGAAGATTAATATCTAATTTGATTATAAGATGAGATTTTGAAACCATGTGAATTTTTATGTAAACATTAGCAATTATAAACAAAAAGAATTATTAAGTCTATGAATGACACCAAAAGAAATAATGAATTGTGTTTATAATTTTTAAATATTTTAAAACTAATGAATGAATTATCAATTTCAATGAATAATTATATTTTTTCTTGTTATTGATCTATTAAACTTGAATTATTTTAAATCTCTTAAATTGTATTTGGTACTCCACTTTAATCATTTTACTCATTTGATCACTTCCAAAATTTGATCTTTAACTTTCTATTTGAAAATGAGATGTGCAAGTCAAAAAGGTTATATCTATTAAGAAACAAATCTACCTTTTCCACAATTTAAATGCCATACCTTATCAAGATTTGAAAACGTATTGATTGGCTTTAAATTCTATGCGTTATTAAGAAAAAAAGTCTTATCTTCAGCCTCGTTAAGGGAAACAGTTCTATCTTTTCTTCTTTATGGCAATTAATAAGTCACCTTTCATGGTGGCGTTGAACATTCAACTTCCTTGATGAAGAACTCCATATAAGAACAGGGCAATACAACATAAGTTCCTGAAAATTAAGAGTGCCAACTATGAAGACAACGTCAGGAGTTGGAAAGAAGTCGGTATGGATACCTTCAGTGCTTCTGATAGCCATAGCGGTCTTTGCGTCTTCTGTAGCTGAAACCAGGCTAAACAGAAAGTTAATTTCGGGAGTTGGAGAAGCTATTGTCATTCCTGAGCATCTGCCATCGTCAACCTCACTCTCTACGAGTTCAGTTCCACATATTCACTTCGGTCTGTTACCAAAAGGCTCACCAATTCCTCCATCAGGACCAAGCCATCGCGAAGCTCCTGATCAGCCTCCACCCTATATCAAATAATCTCTTTGTACCAGCTTTCATATATTTCAATGAGTTCAACTCATCAATATATAAATAAAAGTAACATCAAGGGCACACCTTGAAGAGCTTATAGCCTTATATTGTAACTTCTATTTCATTTCATGGATCGGCGATCACAAATGGTTAAATATATATATAGAAAAAAAATAAAAAACCTAGTTACCAACAAAAATTGTAGCAGTCATTATCATAAGTCGCAGTCATTATCTTTCAAATATAACCAATCACACCCCCTAAGGGTTTATCATAACACTCAGTTACTTACCTTAGTTACTTGGGTGTCAACCTTGTTCTTGGAGTGATTGGAGTCGTAGGTCAACAAAGCATCATGATTACTAGTTATTGGAAAGTAGAGAATGACTTTAACCTCCTGGGCGAATAGTACAGAATACTAGTTATTAGAAAGTAGATATTGGCAGATATAACTAACTTTAATCTCCTGGGAGAATGGTAGAGAACGGATTCTGAAACTACAGTTTCAGAAAATTCCGTCTATGTTTTACTATGTAAGCTTACACTATATAGCATTGGCTAACGACTGAAAAGTACATTCTGTAGTCTACTAGTCTGTAGATAATAAGAAAAGAAACTATGAGAGTTCAGTCTCTGAAGATCTTTTACTTCCGATGATCGAGATGAACAAGCGGTGCATTCTGGATTTTGTCCCCATAGATAGGATTTGGTGGATTTATTCAACGTATTCCCATGAAATGATTTCTCATGGATTCGTTTGTTTATCTGTAAGCTGAGGCGCTTGTCTCTGCGAAATCTCTACGTTGCTACTAGCTCTTCCAGTAATTCTTCTGTCAATAGTCTCTCGATTTCCCTACCTATTATGTCTGTGTCATTTCCCAAGTCCAGCCACTGCAATTCCCCTGCCAGCACTTCATCAGCTACGTCCTTGTTACCTTTATTCTTTTGATCTGCAAGTACTTTGAAAAGCCTGTCCTCGACTTCATTCTCTATCCATCTTGAACTGATCCTATTTGGTTGTCTCACCCAAGGGTATGGACTGGCAACTTGTTCATAAATTGTCAGGAGTGCTAAATTCACTCGATCGAATAGCAGCCTCCTTTTGGAACATGTCGAAGATGTCTGACTAGTGTATTTCTTCTCAACCTCTTCAAAAACTTGGGGATGCACTGGGCATTCAGGAGAGTGCCACGAGGCTATGAAAGTATCAGACTCAGCATAATTAATTCCAGACTCGTGTAGCAAATCAACCACGTAGGAATATTCCATAATTTCTTCAGCTAGTCCTTTCTCTTTTGAAAATGGGACACAGCTTTCCTCAGTATCTTCGTCGCTTGAGACAAGCATCTGACCCTCGGTATATCCCTCTGACTCAAGCTTTAGTAGCTGAATTTGCATTCTTAGCCCTGTGACGTAGGATAAAAAGTTATTTCAGTATAGGTTTAACTAGGATGAAAACCAAACATTTCAGCGTCAAGCAGAGAATGAAGCAAAAAGAATTCTCCAAACATTTGTAGAAGAATTCAATTCCTTACATATGGGAAACCACCAGCAAATTGACACATTAAGCATGGATGCTTCAGTATAAATCGTATGAATTGAATCAATCAAGTCAGATCATAAGTTCTACTCTTTCTAATTTGAGAAATTATGAAGTTTCAAAGTATTTGAAATTTGTATGAGGATTAGTATATCTATATTCAAAGTAACTACAAGCAAGATCAAATATATATATATATATATATATATATAAGCTAAGATTACTGATTCATAATAATTCAGATTCCAAACATACATCCAAGCTATTCTGTAGCACAAGGAAAATACTAGGCTTTTCATATATTACCATGCAGATCAGCACTGAGACTTTCAAAGCATTCAGAGCCAGACGATACATCATCTGCAAAAGGTGTTTCTAGAACTGAGATAGGACTAGGCTGATCACTCTCCTTAGAGCTTGCAGCAGACTCTAGATCCGCTATAGAATGCTGTGCAGGGACCAAACCTTTCCCAGGTGGATCGTTTGGTGGTTCCTGAAAAACCCCAAAAGATAAGAGGCTAAGCAATCATGTTGTCAGACTAAAGTATATACTTTAACAAGCATCTACTGCTTTCAATAACAGATATTTGCTGAATTGATATTACAAAAATAAAGCTAATTCCATAAGATAAAACCAAACCTGTGAGCTTGGAACATTTGAGTTGCATGTAAAGGATTCGCCTTCTACTGACATAGATGTCGATAATTCTGCAGGCTTTAGTGGCATGGTAATGTCCTCAGTTGTTACATCCACCACATCCTCATTAACAGAACTGCTATCTGGAACAGTGGCTCGTGATGTACCAGAAACCATAAGATCCTGTTTAAATTGATTTCCCTCCGCAGCATTGTTATGCATGTGATTCTGTCTAAAATCAATTTTTGTGGGCGTGTCAACATCATCACTAGATATACAAGTAGAACGATGAGACCCTTTACTGTGATGACGGGATCTCGAGTTTCGAGAAGGTGAACTATCTCTATGAGTGGAACTATCAGTCATCACCCTCCTCCTCCTACTCTGCATCACTTCTTTTGACACCATATACTTGTCCTCTGGCATAGGTTCTCGGTGCATGCCAGTCCTAGGACTAAAAGCAGCAGTAGACGAAGCAGGTAGAGACTTTGACCTGGACAGATTTTGAGCACATCCATCCTTCCATCCATCCCTACTGCTAATACCTAAAGGTTCAGTCCACTCTGCTGGTTCATTATTGCTTGCTAGTTTTCGATTGCTCCCTTTTTCACTCATAACATCTAACTTCGCTAGTCTTGCATCTCTATCAGGGATGGCAAGCATTTCACCTAGTGTGCTGCCCCTATTGATCACTCCCATGTCCACAGACTTATGAGTCATTTTCCACCTCTCAGAGAGTCTCCTCCTGGCTTCCCTACTCACTGATGATTCAGTAGTACAGGAGGATGAAGGCCTGTAACAAGTGCTTGAGCCAGCTGAATTTTTTGAAGTCAGTGACATTACCTCTAACTCAGTTGCGGAATCGTTTTCAGACCTGCTGGATGAACTCTCGTCTCCAGCATATCCTCTAGATGTGGATGTAGACAACTGTGTGGATCTACTCCTGAGTGTACTTTTCATCTGCCTGGTGATTTCCTTTGCTATTTCTCTAGATTCTCTAGATTTATATTTCAAGTGACCAACATCAACAGGAGACTTTTTCTTTCCATGTGATTCAGTTTCCCTATTCTTGATACTAGAAACTCCAGTCTGCTTCCTGCAATCTCGAGGAAATTCATGAGAGGAAAAAGTTGATGAACCAGTTATAGCAGTGCTTTGCCCTTTCCCAAGGTTTGGTTTTAGTACAACAATCCTTGTAGCAAAACCTCCGGATCCATCTTTGTTCTCTACTTCAACATTAGATGACTTTTGCAAATCATGGGCATCAAGTTTTCTCCTTGAGTGGCTAACAAAATCATCATCAGAATTTGTCAGATTCTTCCGATTGCTTTCTCTCTCTATTTTGCATCTTCGATCGCTAGTTTGACAAGCCTGATGGTATGATAACCTTACGGCTGATATTTGACCAAAATGACAGTTGGGAGGAGAGCTCTGCAGATCATGGAGATGTTTTGTAAACAGTGCATCGGGTTGGTCAAGAAACTTCAGAAGAAGATCCTTGTTCGAGTCTAGATCATCAATGGCATCATGAAATTCCTTCGAGTTATGGTGTTTTTCACTAGTAGAAAGCTGCTTAGCAACCTTGAATTTATGTTGTATGAAAGCCATCTCAGCCTCATTGATCTTTGGGTTTACAGTATCCTGTGCTGAAAATCTACTACTACTGCTACCATTATTACTCTGTAATTTTGCTGCATCTAAGACTTCAAATACATCTTTAAATTCTTGGTTCTCCATTGAGCTTTTCCTAGATGACCGACTGCTATGTGGTGTAGTATTCTTTTCGTACTTTTTAGTGGATGCCACCTTCTGTAAGCTCCCGGAGGACATCTTTTGTTGTCTAAGAGAAGGTTGCAGAGGTGGCAACCCGTCAAGGCCCATCAATCTGGCTATAACGTTCGGAGACCTTCTCTTGGATTCAGAGTCTCTCGACATCTCTTTAGCCAACAGCTTTTTCATTGGTGTTCCAACTGCTTGCTTTGAAGATCTCCACCCCAATTCACCACCAACCTATATGACCCAGAAACGTTGGATCAGAACAATGACATGTAGTTAAACTAGACAAACCCAGATCGCACTTCATAAGTTAACAATGATTTTCACTAAAACCAAAATCATACATATTAATGAACCCGAACAAGGAAATTATCTCACCAAATCTTCCTCGGTAGTGTCAGTGGACTGAGAACTAGAATCAGAAGCCAATTTTGGAAGGTTTTTTTTCTGAACCCGCCCGGTTCCTGAAAATATAAAATCCTACTGCAACATTAATATTGCTGTTTATGCAGAATCAAACTGAGAAGGGCAATGTAGAAGAGTACGAACCAGAAACTTACTAATTCAAGCTACGCAACAAAGAAGTGATTATAAAGAAGACGCAAAAGAGCTGGAAATCATAATCAGGCATTTAAAAAAAAAGAATTTCTTATTGTATTGTCAAGAGCCACAAAACCACAATATTTCACCTACATAATGAAGAGGACACTTTTGGGGACAATCAAAAGGTCAAAATTGGAGCGAAAGTTTAGGGATCAATTTGTAAAAGAAGCAAACAAAATCATACCCCTAACTGTACCAAAAAGCGACAAAAGGCAAAAATTCATGAAACCTACTTTAACTAAAGCAGAATCAAAAGCCAAAAAATTCAAACCCAGTTGCTGACCTCTAGTAAATTAAAACCACCAACAAGCACGCGAAGAAGGCACAGTAAATTTTTAATCATTAATTGGTTGCTATGAAATTCAAGAAAAATAAGTCTAAATTTACGAAATCAAGCGGAATAAAACAAAAAAAATGCACTTAGAAATGAGAGTGCAAGGAAATTAGTGGTTTCCTTCGGCGTTATACTTGTTCTTACTAGTAAATAACATATAAGGTGTGTCGATTTTATTTTTTTAATGGAAAATGAAAGAAAACAGGTGGTTTCATTTCGAATCAAACTTGTTCTAACAAATATAACAAAATTTTCGCTCACATTTGGTTCACGTGCTCACCCACCAAACAGCATCTCGAGGGAAAAATAATAAAACAACAACAACAACAACGTTACCTTCTCCGAGTCGACGACTACGGATGCGATCAGGACTACTTGACCGAAACGACGCCATTTAAAGCATCAAAAAGCAAAATGCATGAGAGTTCAAAGACTTGGTAGAACCTTCGCAGGCATTCTAGTATGAGTTAATGGAGGAGCAGAACAAATCTGGATCAAAAGTCCTCAGAGACTCGGTTCGGATATATATTCAAAAAGGAGGAGAAACGAAACGACGACGCATCGGGAACACACACACACCCATCGTCAGATCTCGATAGAATCGAGAGAGACTGAAAGTGCGAGGAGTAGAGCAGTTTTTGAACTTTCAAAAACTCTGGACTGACTGACAAAGACGAGCTCTACGCGGGCAAGTGGTGTTTGGCTTCACTTCACTTTATTTAACCCATTCTTTAATTTCCTACACGTGTTTTCCTCTCTCCATTCTGCCTTTTCCTTTTGTCCTCGTTTGTTTCTGACTTTTTTCTCTTATAATTTTATTACGCTATAATGACAATTAGTGAAATCAAAATCAACATCATATCAAATAATAAATGATCACTTTAAAAAAATATATTACCAAATATTAAAAATATTTATGAAACAAATTACTCTTATAATTAAGAAATTTCTTATCTCTAAAAATTCTTCATTTTTATTTTTTAAAATTTAATTATAAAATCAAACATAATTTTTTTAAATTCAAAATTTAATAATTTATTATAACTAATTTAATTTATTAATTAAATTAAATTTATTTATTTATTAAACAACGTTTAAAAATTATGAATGAAAGTATGAGTCATCTAACTATAACTTTTTATCAATCTTTATTTTTTATTCCATACTAATCATAATCTCTTACTAAGATTTATTTTTCATTTTACACCTATTACTGTCTTCTCGTACCAACGGAAGAAGCACACTCTTAGACTCATTTTATAATTAATTTTAAAAAGGTAATTACGTAATAGTAGAATCTATTTTTTATTTAAAAAATGTATAAATAATGTCGTATTAACATTGAAATAAATGTTTTTTTTAGTTTACACCGGAGGTACAAACAACTAGAAAAGCAAAACTCCTGCACGCCCTTACACCCCTAACGTAGGGTGCGGGGATAACTCACGCTGTTCATATCACAAAAGAGAATGCCTCAATGGCCAGCAGAGGCTCTTGGAGCAAGTATAGGCCGAGCCTTCGATCTCTTTGCTAGTACAACTAGACCGTTTGCATATTGATTCCCTTCACGGTGAATATGTTGTTGACGGACCACCCGATCTTGATGCAGCATTTAGAGTTTATTTTTGACGTTTTAAAAATGTTACAGTTTCGAAGTTGGTAAATTGTAACTATAAATTTATCAAATTATACACGTTTATCTTACCTATTGGCTGAGGGAGGATAATCTAATCGTCGAAGAAACAAGCATCTTTGAGATTCGAGGAGGAGACGAGAGCAAATTTACAACGAAGAAAATCTTATAACTTCAACTTGCTGATTTCCTAAGTGACTTGCCATTCCCAATATCGCAAATCAACAAAGTCCAACGCGAATCCAAGGTCATTGTTCGTCAATTCGTCGAGACATGCAGCTAGTACCTAACCCTAATCATAGTCCACATATTCACAAACGCATGAAATCAGCACATGTTAGGTCCTGGATTTATGCAATCAACATCATATTAATGCGTTAATCTTTTTTAATGTTAAAATGATTAATGGGTCGATCAGATTGTCAAAACCAACCTAACTTCTACCTTTTTTAGGATAGGGAATTTGTGAACTAAACAATTTTTTATTATTTTATAAATTAATTTTTTAAAATGAATGAATGAATGAGTTTAAACATGTAATTATTTGTAAAATCATACTTAAAATTTTTTAAACTGTTATCTTCAATTATTTGTACTGTCTTTATTTAAAAATTCTTAAGAAATTCCCTTCACTCGCTTAAATTATTAAGATCTTTTTGATTGAGTGGTTATTAATGAAATGAAATATAATATAATATTATTCAATAAGTTAATGACAAGTATATCAAACAATGATGGAAATGTAACTAACCTGTGGAGGCTTGCAGGTGTCCCTTTGATGTTAATAGTTTAAGAATTGTGAATCTAAGAAGATTGGGGTGATTGTCACAATAATTACACTTCTTTAAGATGCGTATTAGTGATGGCTTTATCGTCTTACGTGACGTTTTAGAGAAATTAACGTCGTTTTAGACTAGAAACTGAAGGGTAAAGACAAGGATAGTTTGAGATGGACCCAAGGGTTAGGATAAAAGAAGAATGTGGGGAATCTAGACTTTGGAGTGCTTTTAGACCATAGCTTTCGATGTTCGATGCTCGATGTAGGCATCCGTACTTTTGGGTTCGGGAAATTTCAGGGACTTGGTGAGTGGTAACTTAGTTTGTCTTCTTGTTGTAGATAGATTGGGTAGAGATACTTACAATGTCCGTGGAAGTTTGGTCGCCGTGTCGTCGGGGGCAGAAGTATCAATGCAAAGTTGGACACTCGTTTCTACTTCTTCTACGATGGCTGGATTCCATTTTTCACTCATTGCTATACCTTCTTCCCAATTAGGACTTCAATATGTAGAAATGGGACGAGACAGAACAGGACGGAACGGAACAGAGCAAGAATTAAAAACAGCGAGATGTTTGGTTGCGGTGGACAGAACAAAGATAATTGTCTTCGTCCTGAGTACAAAAATGTATTTAGTTGCCAGGGACAGAACAGAAAAAAGTGTTAATGACGATAATGCCTCTGTAATATAATAAGAATAGTAGATGTAATTTATTGATTATTTTATAATTGTTGCAATATTTATTTGACAAATTTGAATTATGTTGTTATTATTATTATTATTGTTATTATTATTATTGTTACTATAATAATTATTATTATTACTATTAGTTTTATTAATATTATTATTATTATTGTTGTTGTTGTTGTTGTTGTTGTTACCAATTATTATAGTTATTAAGATTAATATTATTATAACTATTATTATTATTATTATTATGAAT
>JANITX010000006.1:10341369-10368559 GCA_027564395.1 Erythroxylum ulei
ACAATAATCAAAGAATAGTGCAGAAAATAAACGAACACACAGATTTACGTGGTTCACCAAAATATGGCTACGTCCACAGGCGGCTAGGGTTTCTTTTATTCACTATGAATATTTTCAGTACACCAGGAGAATAGAATACAAGAGGCATAACATGTTTCGCGAACTTGGGCCTGGTATAAAGTCCAGAATATTTTATCAGGCTCCATATCTTAACAATATAGTTTTTTTAATGTATATAACAGTTAATTCTATCACAATTTACATTACAAAAGTTTCCCTTTTTTAACATTTTTAGTAAAATACAAATTAAAGTAGAACTAAATTCAATCAAGATTTGGTTGTTTTAAGACTAAATAATATTTTTTTTCGTGAAGGGGTCGTCGAGTTAGTATGGTAATTAAAGTAGCCCCCGTAACCTATATAACACAAGAAAAGAAAATTTTTCATCTACGCTGTAGATGATACTATTACTAAATGACCGTATTTAAAAGTGTCGAATAAGTTAACAAAAATCTTGATTAGAGTTAGTGGTTTTACTTATTTAAGGATCAATTATAATTATTTTCATAATGTAAAGAGTTTATTTAAATATTATAAAATGTTATGATAAAATTTAAAATTTAATAAAAAATCAAGAATAACTTTGGTAGAGTAAATTTAGGGGAGACGCCAAAATCACATCTTTATTCCAAAGCAACTTTTATATTTTACAACAACAACAATAATTTTAATGTGCAAGACTCTTCGCTTTGTGAGAGGTAAAAGAATCAATTATATGAAACTTTTCTTTGCATTTTATAAAGAGATTGTTTTCGTTACTCGAACTAGTGACATTTTGGTCATAAAGGAGTAACCTTCCCTTTGCAATCAGTACTTTTTTTTTTTTGACAAAAACACTAATGAAATCAACGCAGAGAGGAAGGCGAAGCACTAACCCAAGCCAATAGGCTTACCCATTACACTCAGGTCCTACGAGCCTTTCCCTATCAGAGATATCACAACAAAATTGTTCGAAGCTTAAAATATTACTTAAACAAGGAGGGATATTATCCCATTGATGGAGGTTTGCATGTAATAAGGCTACGCTCGCTAGGGAATGAACCGCCTTATTGGCAATCCTGCGAGTCCACTGGAAGGACAAATGAAGAAAATGACGCTGAAGTGTATGGCACTCAGAAGCCAACATTCCAATCTCCGAACAATTAAGAGAAGGAGAAGTGATTGCTTGAACCGCCTGTAAACAGTCCGATTCCACTATAACATTGTCTATGTGTTTGGTTTTCAGCCACGAAAGTACCTCTCGAATCGACATCAGTTCTGTAATAACTGGATCCAATAACGCCGCGGAGTGACTCGAACACGCTGCAACAAAGTAACCCCTTGAGTCACGAAGGACCGCTCCAAAACTTGTTTGTTTCTGTTCTTTAAAAATGGCCGCATCAACATTACATTTAAGAACCCCTTCTGGTGGTTTACTCCAACCTAAAGTATTAGGGTGCGACCCATCTGTGACATTAACCCTCTCAAAACAGTGTCGTGCATCCTGCCAAGACTTAAGTTAGTTTTCAGCGAAACTAACAATCATGCTAGGGGAAGTACTCTTACCTTGCCAAACTCGAAAATTACGGTGATACCAAATACTCCAAAGAAGGGTTAACGCACGATTTGACACAAATATCGGCATGGATTCTAAAATATGCCTAAGCAAGTCGTCGATCCCCTGGTTCAGTACAATTCATACTTAATGTTATTGTTGTTGTATATTAGTTTTGCCAACAAAAAAAAGAAAATATACTTGTATATTTAACATAATATAAAATTTTAATAAATCAAGTAAATTACAGTAAAAAAATTAAAAATGAATATACTTTGTCTTTTAGCAGTCCTTCTCCGCAAATCCGTTAATGAATGGTCGAAATGGATTGGGACAAGGTTGATAATAGGTTCACGGCCAGAGGATCACATCCCGGCAGTTTTAACTTGACTCTTCCCAAATCAACAACAGCTTCTCAGGTACCCTGCAGGTACACCAAAGTCCTAGCAGCCCCTTGTGTTAATCGAATATGATAGGAATTAATTAATCCAAATAAAGAATTTAATCATTCTTATTTTACACATTTATAATATGTTTTTTTTCATATTATCAATTAAACAACTGTAAAATAATTTATTTATGAATAAGAATTCACTATAAATATACAAGTAAGTGAAAATTTATAAAAATTATAGAAATAGATATAATAATCACTTGTTACGTGTTTAAATATTTTATCTAATTTAAAAATAAGAATATTAAGTTTAAAAATGTCTAATTTTTTAACTTAAAATTTTTAGGATTAAGTGTTTATTTTTTTTTATTGTTAAGAGTTTGAATCTTTTAATAATCATGTGATCTATTTGATTTAATTTGTCAAATAAATATAATAGATTTAAAATATAGATTTAAACATTTTTAATATATAAAAGGTGTATAAATTTTGTTTTATTTTAAATTTTATTTTCTCTATTTTTTATTAACAATAAACTAACTTATCGTGTAAAATTTCAAAGTACATGAACTTTATCGAGTAGGGGTCAGATTAGGCTTATGTCACGTTATAAAAACTATCATTAGGTTTCGAATTATTACCACGTGATGTATGATTTATATGTATGATTTATTTTTATTTATATGCATTTTTATTTTTATTTTATTACTATTATTATTAATATCTATATTTTATTATTTTAGTATGTTTATACTCTTACAAGATAAAGATAAAGAATGTCTTTAAATAATTTATCACTAAACTACAACCAAAATAATTGACTGTAGGGCATAAATCAACATATGCATATTTATTTATATATATTTGAATGTATGTAGGTATTTTTATTACTGTTGTATGAGTGTTTATTTTCATAAAATAAACAACAAAAAATAAATTTTTAAAAAATAATATTACGAGGTGTTGACATTTTCTAATGAACTTTACTCTTTCCTATTTAAAATAAAATTCGTTTTAGAGGAATTTTAATTATTCAAAATAAGTATCGTTTACGATTTTTCATGCATGTTTATAATTTTATTTCTAAAACTATTCTTTAATTTCTCTCAAATCTTAATTACACAGATTAAATTTTTAAGGTAATTCAATATATAATTAATAAGAATATATCAAATATTTCACTATTTTTTTTAATAAATATGCATCTTTTTAAAATAATTTGTATTTTAAATAAGAGGAAGTATTACAAAACTATTTTATCCATTTATAAACCATCACAGAAGCCGCTCTAGTTTGGAAACCCGATGTCGTGTCCTCGCCAACTTATAGCTGACTTGTTTTATTTGAGGAAGACAAGGAACCGACTACTGATTGGCATGGGTAGGGTCAGTAATTAAATTAAATAATTAAACTAAGTCACCTGCAATGTGTACTCAGGTTAGGATTTTTAGGCCCCACCCTTATATGTAAAGCCGCTTAAAAATAAAATTTAACTTATAAATATATTTTTATAGAGAGAACAAAATTTTGACAAATTATAATTTATTTATTATATTTTTAATCAATTAAAAATATAAAATAATATTTTTTAAATTAAACATAAGTTTGTACTGCTTAAGTCTAAATTTGCGCAAGACCTAACCATTCTTTCACTTAGAAGAATTATACTTCAGGTCAGTCTAGACTTAAGCTTAATTTATAAGTTGATCCATTAAAAATGCATGAATTAAAATCTATAATTAGTTCATTGAAAATTTTAATTATAAAAATATCAAAAATTGAGAGAATTGAAATAATTTTCGTAAAATTAAAAAAAATTTAATATATTTAACGTGAATGTAGTTGACTTGTATTTCATTGAATTGCATTGCACGTGACTCCCACCACACGTTACTCCCAATATGTCGAGGTCAATGGTTTTAAAGATCTAGACGATAATGAAAGATTATTTACATAAAATAGATAAAAAATAAAGATGTCTCCTTTATTTTAATGTGTTAAAATAAGATTTTTTTGGGTGATCAAGTTGATGGAGTGAGAGAGCATAGGACCAAAAAAATCTTATCCTCTTAACTACGTTCTTTCAATCAAGCCTATCTTATAGGGTTTATTTAGTGCGGAGTACACGATTAACATAATTTGCAGACTATTTTACCAATTCAGAGATATACTCAATGTGCATGTAAAAGATAACGAATAAAAATTAACTAACTTACATCTCATTTTTAATCTGACTCAATAAATTTAACTCATCCTGATTTTTTCCCGATCTTAACTGAAATTAAATTAGTAAGGTGTTCTTAAAATTTTAAATATATGATAATTTATAGTTTTAACAATTTAAATATTTTTTGAGTTGAATTTATTATTTAATTTTTAAAATTTTATTGAATAATTTATTAATTTTGAGTAAATATTCTCTTATTTTAAAAAATTCTTACTTCCAAACGACAACTCAACTTTGTTCTTATCTAGGGTTGTTCGGGTCACAATCTATACCTAAACATTATATCGTGCTTATTCAACCCAGTAAACTAGAAGTCATGATTATAGGTCACATTGCCAATCGGTTTGACCGATCCGAAAGTCTAACGTCGAAACCAGGGCGCTGAAAGTTCATAGTTTTGACGAGCAGCCAAGATTTCAACTTTTGAAAGCTTAATGCTGTTATTTTGTAATTTTTACTTGTTATTATTATTAAAAGTATTTATTCTATATTTATAATATTAATAATTATTAGTATTACCAAATCAATTTTTTTAAATCCATAAATCATATTTTCTACGGATTGGGATTAACCAAATTATGTAAGTGGTTCGTTAATTACTTAAAATAATTGTCAATTAATAATTTATCTAAAAAATATAATTTCATAATTATTATACTTAATATGTACCTAAAAATTTATTTTTTGTTATTAAAAAATAACAAATTAAATAGTATCTATCTTTTTAAGTTTTACTAATTTAGTAATTAATTAGTATAAATAAATTAAAAGCTATTTTTGTTTGTGTAACGTGTCTATTAAATATCACGTATATATTCATTTATTAATTAATAAATTTAAAAAATTAGTTTTTAAGTTAAAATTTTGAAAAAAGCTAATTTTAAATTAAAAATTAGGTAAAATCATTAATAAAATTAAAAAATTATTTTTAAGTTAAAATTTTTGGGAAAAAATTAGTTTTAAATTAAAAAATTATTTAAAATCATTAATAAATTTTAAATTTTAGCTTTTAAGTTAAAAAACTTGAAAAATTTTAACAATAAATTATAAATTAGGTATTTTTAAATTAAAAAATTAGGGATTTTTAAATCTATTATTAAAAAAATGATTTTACTAACTTGTGACGACTTGGCATTGGACTCGTTACAGTGCACCTGATACAGTAACATACCATATGGCATAATAAGATTTGAACGCGTATTATATAGCAATTGAAAAGGTGGTTAATTTTTTATTAACCCAATTATTAAACCTGTATTAGTACCACTTTTCTCTTTAAACCTCACCCTTTATCTGTCTCTTGTCTCTCTTAATTTCTGCTTATACATTTGAGAACCAACTCACTCTTCTGTTTCTACGAGGACCGCCTCCATTTTTAAGGACAAGGAAAGCTCGACAAACGTGGAGTTAGCTTACATTTTGATCGTCTGAGCCAAACCCTGTTAAGTGTTTACTCCTTGTAACGCCTCTCTTATGGCGTCTTCTTCAACTAAGAGTGTGTTTGATGTTATGGATGGTTTGTCTTAAGGTTTGTGTCCAATTTTAGCAATGTTGTTGACCGTTTTCTCTGAAAACGATGTACCCAGTTTCGTGTTTTTTCTGTTCCATTCTTCTCTGCTTTTGTTCTGTGTACTGTTTTGTTTACTTCTTCCTCCATCATCACGATCAAGGAACTTGGTTTCATGATTTTTTGCTCGTGTCCTAAACGAGCAGGACTTGGGTTTTCTATACATCTTTGAACGTGCTTTCAGCTTATAAAAAAGGAACTTCTTTTAACTTTAATATACGATTTAATGGGGATTTGATTCCCACGTAAAGAGATCAAACGAAACTTGATCATTATTATTCTCTAATCCATGATCTCTCACACTCTGTACCTCTGTGTAAAGGAAAACAAAAATTATTCATCACTCAAAAGCATGAACATGGCGTCTTCTCTATCTGTCTCTCATCTTACAACCTTCAATCATACTTTTCATTGTATTACATTATATTTTCCTGTCCCTTCACGTTTTGTCCGCTCAGCTTGTCTCCATTTCTTTCTCCTGCAACTAGGCATTTAATAACCTCGTTGAACACTCCCTTTGAAAGTAACTTAAGTTTCGTCTGCTCCTTCAATAAATGATTAAAGAAAGCTTTCCGTGTTTCACTATCTCAATTTCATCACTCTTCAACATTTGTTGTTTGAACCTCCTTGCAATTGGGTATTTTCTAACTCTATCTTGACTTCGGTTATTTAATATCATCTTGAAAGGATCTCTGAAATATCTCAACTAATAAGCCACAAGTTTAACAATAAAGAACAGTCTTTTGTGATTATTATTGGTTCTGAAATCTTTGGTCGGCTTTTGTGATCAGACAGCAGAGCAATGAGAACATATACGAGGAAGGTCTCCAAGGTATCAACTGTCCCAGAAAATGAAATTCCTACAATACTCTGTTTTTCATTTTCTTTTCTGGAAGATGAAACTGAGGAAATATTACTTTTGTGTTCATGGTTGGATTCAGCCAGCATGGCCTAAAGTACTGAGAAAATGGCTAAATCTGCAGAGTGGTGGAGATGAGTTTCTCTTCGATTACACTACGCAAGGTACAAACTCTCTGTTTCGGGAACTCTATACCAAACTTATATTGGTTCTCTGGACTAAAAAGAACTCTTCTTTTTCGTGTTTTGATTATACCCAGATAAAACTGAGAGAATAAAGAGTTGTTCAGACGGGGATTATTACGTTTATGTACCAGAAAAATTTTCAGGTAACGTTAATATGCAGCAAGCCAGTTACTCGTAATTTATACGGGACTTTGGATCATACCAGTCAAATAAAGAGTACCAAAAGTGTTTGGAGCCTCCAAGCCGTCAGATTCGTGTTTAGATTAATTTGATTGGTCATCACATTACCAGAAGTGGGTCCATCTCCTTTACTTACCATCTAGATTTAGGTTGCAGGAATTAATGGAAATCTAGCTAGGCTCTAGGTTTACTTCTAGTTCTATTGGTTTTCAAGTTTTTTGGGTGATCTGATCTGTTTCTAAATCTAGCTAGCATTCTTAATGCAGTAGTAGATCGGTGGTTAAAAGAGGCCACTACAGGACTCAGAACATCTAGTCGACTTGACAGGAACCCTTTGGACCTCAGGTAATTGGAAAAGAAGTATCAACTTTTTTTTACTTTATTTTTTTCTGTTTTTATGTTTGTTTATTCATGAGCTTGTGAAATTTGTGAACTCTTTACAGGATGTTCGTGGGGACATGGAATGTTGGAGGCAAATCGCCCCATGAGAGCTTGAACTTGAAAGATTGGCTACGCACGCAAACTCCTGCTGATATTTATGTTATTGGGTACATCTCTATCAGTCACTTTTTGTCACAGAAGATTTAATTTGGGTGGTTGTATCTAAAATCCTGAATTGGATCGATCAGGTTTCAAGAAATAGTGCCTCTAAACGCCGGCAACGTACTTGGGCCTGAGGACAACGGACCAGCCACCAAGTGGCTGTCACTAATTAGACAGGCACTGAACAGCAGGGAAAGAGACCAAGAATTTCCTCAATGTTACAGCAACGAAACTGAACCAAGACAATCCGATGATGAACGACCCAGCCTGATACCGAGGCTTAGCTTCTCCGACCTCCTTTTAATGGAAGATGATTTTGAGAGAGTGCTGAACTTGAATTGTAGTTTAAGCTCAAGCGAGGAAAGCTCGCCTGGTCCATCTTCTGCATCGACCAGTCCAGCTCCAAGAGCTGGTTTTCAACTAGCAGCAAGCAAGCAGATGGTTGGACTATTTCTATGCGTATGGGTTCGAGCAGATCTTTGCAAGTATATTAGCAATTTGAAGGTGTCTTGTGTTGGACGAGGCATTATGGGTTACCTTGGCAATAAGGTTAGATACATAACAATTTACAGTGAATTTAGATGATTCAACAGAATCCCAAATGCATTTCCATTAGGACTACAAGTGATTTTCCTTCCATTTCATGAACAGGGTTCAATATCTGTCAGTATGACACTCCACCAGACAACATTTTGCTTCGTTTGCACTCACTTGACTTCAGGGGAGAAAGAAGGTGACGCGGTTAGAAGAAACTCAGACGTCATTGAAATATTAAAGAAAACAAGATTCTCTCATTCCTCTGCAAGTCCTACACGATTTCCTCCTCCTGAAAGCATATTAGATCACGAGTAAGTCTTTTTTTAATTGTATGATCACCACCAGGTCATAGTAAACCTGCTCATAAATTTCACACCAATTTCAGCAAGATCTTATGGCTTGGTGATTTGAACTATCGACTCGCATCAGGCCGTGCTGATACAAACCAACTACTAAAGAAGAATGATTGGGAAGCACTTCTGCAGAAAGATCAGGTTGGCAACAAACTGAAGATCAGAATCTCTAGGCTGAATTTTAGTTACAATGAAGCTTAGGATCTGTACAAGGTGTTAAACTGTGCTTGTCCATTCGTTGTTTTGCAGCTAAGAATGGAACAGAAAGCTGGTCGAGTGTTTAAAGGTTGGGAAGAAGGCAGAATATACTTTGCTCCAACTTACAAGTACCTGATTGATTCAGACGACTATGTAGTTCAAGACTCCAATTCTAAAGACAAACGTCGAACTCCAGCTTGGTGCGACCGTATATTGTGGAAGGGTGAAGGTCTTAAACAAATGTGGTACGATAGAGGAGAGTCCAAATTCTCAGACCACCGACCTGTTTCATCGGTGTTCTCAGTCCAGGTTGACGTAGTAAACAAGAAGAAATCTAGGAAAACCAACAACCCCACCGGACAATTTCCTCCGAGATCTTCAACAACTGCTGTTTTACAACCAGTTCATGTCGCCAAAGTACAAGTTGAAGAGTTGTTATAGTGACTGAACCAGACTGCAAGAGGACACCATTCGATTGTCTGCTCCAGACATTCATGATGAGTACAAACTTGTCTGCTCCAGAACTTGGAGCATGAGAAGGTAATGGAACATGATCATTAGGCGTTACAGTGAAACCTGAGAATGAAATACTGGTCAGCAAAGAAAATGGAGAAATGAACTGGCTTGGTTCACTAGGCGTTTTTTGATTAAGCTGAACATATGGTGTATTGACTGCAACTTTTTTTCCCCCCCTTTTTGGCAGAGAAGGTTTTTTTTTTTCCTTCCTTGTTTTTTCGATTTTGTAAAAATTTTGGAAGAATTAATTTTTGGGTTTAATATTTTTATTATTAAAAATAATTAATTTATTAATTAATAGATGAATTTTTATAAATTAATAAATTCTTTAATTTTATAATCTGTATATTTATTTTTGGACAAAGTAACGTGTGACATTTTGGTCCTAACCCATCAAACCCATGAAGAGCGGCCCTTTCTCATTGGGCTCCATGATTTTATGGCAAATGCTCTAATTATCTTCTATAAATAATTAAATCCAAGTGTTCTCAGTGGAAAAACTGAATATTCGTAAAATTAGCAGATATATCATATGTACGAATCACAATAATTTTTAGACATCAGCTCATTTGGCTTATAATGAAATCGATTAATTGTAAAATAATTAGTATATATCCCATTTTATTTAGGCTTAAATCAATAGTTTTGATAAAATAATAATATAATAATTTATAAAAATATATAATTTTATAATAATTCTTCACATAATTAACAAATTGAGTTGTTTACTAGAATCAATTAAATATAAATGACTAAAATATATTCAATTATATTGATTACAAATCAAGTTTAATTCAATACTTTTAATAAAAAAAAGACAATGTACCTTTTTCAAAAAAAAGTCAATGTATTTACAACCTATTTGGTTGAACAACTGGAATATATAAGGAATATAATAGTTATTCTTAGGAATAAAAAAGATGAGGAATAAAATAGAATATGTATTACTTAGTTTTGTTTACTGCTAAAGAATTTCTATGTTAATGTTTGGTTTGAAAATATAAACTTTGAATAAGAAAGGAATAAGTAATAAAAAGATCAAAATATTATTATTATTATTATCAAATTTATTATTATTATTATTAAATTCCTTATTCTTATTAAATTTATTATTATTATTATTCATTTTCTACTTAATTATTCTTATTAAAATTAATTTTATTATTATTATTTATTATATTTATTATTATTATTATTAAATTCCTCATCGTTATTATTAATTTCTTCTTATTATTATTAATTTTATTATTCTTAATAATAATGATAATAATAATAATAATTTATTTTCTATTTACTATTAAAAATTATTATTACTATTACTTTTTATTAATTATATTTATTATTGTTGTTGTTAAATTCCTTACTATTATTAATTTTCTTCTTTTTTATTAATTTTATTAATTTTATTCTTATTTATTTATTATTATTATGAATTTTCTACGTATTATTATTCTTATTAATATTAATTATTAAATTCCTTGCTATTATTAATTTTCTTCTTCTTATTATTAATTTTATTATTATTATTAATACATGCACGATCGTGCATTTCCTATTGAATCTCCTCTATAACAATCATGCTCGTGCTCATGCACGATCGTCTACCCGATGCTTCCCCTCTATCACGATCGTGAGCTTTCTTCTCTGTCACGATTTTTGTTTGTGTACAATTGTGCACTACGTAATGATCAATATTCAAGCTTCGATCAGCTACTCTTCGGAACATATTTTCAGATCAATTTGCATGGTCATTTGACACAAAAAAGAAGTATTTAAGCAAAACATTCTTCTAAACAATTATTCCTATGTCTTAAGTTTCTATCGACACCAAATTTCTACAATTTGGTACACCACTTACTATTATTTTTATTAATATTAATTTTATTAATTTATTATTATTATTAAATTCCTTACTATTGTTAATTGAACACCTTATTATTATTAATTTTATTCTTATTAATTATTAATCTTATTAATTTTCTTCTTCTTCACCACCGTGTGTGACTAGCATTTAAGTTAAATGTTAGTGATCGTGACTAGCATTTCTTGTTATTATTATTAAATTCCTTATTCTTATTAATTTTATTATTCTTATTTTTATTTATTTATTTGTTTGTTATTATTATTATTAATTTTCTACTTACTATTATTCTTAATTATTAATAATAATATTATTAAATTCCTTATTATTATAAATTATATTTATTATTATTATTAATTTCCTTATTATTATTATTAATTTTCTTGTTATTATTATTACTTTTATTATCCTTATTATTAATAATAATTATTAAATTTCTAATTACGATTAAAAATTATTATTATTATTTTATTCTTATTAATTATATTTATTCTTCTTATTATTATTTATTTTATTTATTATTATTATTATCCTTATTATTATTAATTCGAAATTTTTAGTGAAATTTGGAAAATTTTACTGAAAATCTTGGATGCTTCTGCGTGACTTTCTTCACCTTCTTCATGAATTTTCTCACAAACTTTCATCAAGAGATGAACAAGAACTGGAAAAAAAAAAAGAGAAGAGATCATGACAGAGAAGGAGCTTCAGTAGAGCTGTTACGATCGTGACAATGGCGATACGTCTCACAAAGAAAAGACTAGACTATAAAGACAAAGACAGACGAGAGCTTGAAAACGAGAGCGAGGAAGACTAGAGCGTGAGGTATGAAGATAAGAGCGAGAAAGATAAGGATATTTCAGTCCTCAATATGATAATATTTATCCCAAAATACTCAGAATAGGTAAAGACAAGCTTATGTCGTCTTTACCTATTCTTAAGTTCACGAACTAATTAAAACCAAGAGTACTTATTCTAAATATCTTTTTCTAACCAAACACAAAAATAGGTAATTTTGAGGAATACGAATGGAATAGAATGCGTATTCGTTTAACCAAACATGCCTTCAATATACAAGGCTCCGAGTTTTGCAGGGTATAGAAAGAGTTATGATGTAGGCTACCTTTCTTTTGTACTTTGACAAAAAAATTCTGACTATAACTTAAATATGTGACCTTACAATCATAAAGTAATAACTTTATCAATTTTAAAACAATATTTTAAATAGCAAATTACATTATAAAAAGTTAAGTAATTTAAATATTGTAATTAATTAAATATATTTATAATTTTATAATTATAATGAATCTCATAATAAATATAAATGAATATATTTAATATTAGAAATAAATTTGCTAATTATGAAGAATAATTAATTCGGTACTTTTACGTCAAAATCTACGGAACCTAAAAGTTATTCC
The DNA here is from genome assembly GCA_027564395.1 of Erythroxylum ulei. Taxonomy (NCBI): domain Eukaryota; kingdom Viridiplantae; phylum Streptophyta; class Magnoliopsida; order Malpighiales; family Erythroxylaceae; genus Erythroxylum; species Erythroxylum ulei. Next base: position 10,353,805 of record JANITX010000006.1, read on the forward strand.
TCAAGAATTAAAAGTTTTATGTTTTGAACTTTATTCACATCGAAAACGACATCACGTCGCCGTCGTTTGCTCCTACTTCGTTGTCTCAGTTGCGGTACGCTCGTAGGGTGTGTTGATGGCTTCCCACTTTCAAGACCCCCGCACCTCACTATGTTGGCCAAGATCCATCCAAATCTAATCCGCTTCCACGTGGACGGTTCGGATTTAAAATTCACGAATAATGATCGTGCGGACAACCATCTCGTATCATTACCTCCTTGAACCTGAGAATCCAACAAAAAACTCACTCTCCCCCCAGATCTAACAGCGATCACCACTCTGTCCGTACAATCGCCGGCTTGGTTTTCCGTTCACCGGCGTAAGAAAGTATCTCCGACCTCCGATAATATAAATGCTACTAATCGTGAAAGCTCTATCACTTGCATATTTAATACATGCCCGTACAGTATCAAGATATCTGTTTCTTTTTTCATTTCTCCTGTACTGTCTGTGCCTGGTTTATTTCACATTATTGCATTTTCTTTGCTTTTGTTTGATTTTCTGTTTGGTTTCTGGTAAAATGAGAAAAAGAAATAAGTCAAAGTTTATCCATTTTGGTTCTTTACTAACTAGTAAGTTCAATGTCTGCATGGGCCTGAACTTCATTTTCTTCTCTGAAATTGTCCCTTATGTAATTAGAGACTTCGAAATGTTGCAATTTTGGATATCTTTCTGTCTTTTCGTTTCTCTAATTTTCCCCGCTGCCATACACTGTGTGTATGTTCTTATTGTTCTCTGTTTTGTTCTTTTTGGCAGAGAAATTGTTGTGGGCGGTAATTTATTCGGAGCCTACTAGTTCTTGCTTTAAGCAGAGCTTAGACAAGCTGCTGACAGTAAAAGACTGTTAATTTATGTTATTGAAATGGTAGGTGTCTTGAAGCTTATGAGCTTGCTCTTAATAATGTCAAAAGTGGCATTACCAATTTGCACGTTGCATTTGGAACTGGGAAAGTTTGCGTCTCTTTCATTGACATTGAAGTTTGTACTTTGTTTGAGTAGAACGTAATTCCATCGCTCAATGATCTAAATCAATGGCAGAACATTTGGATGAGCTTCCTAGATTGGCTTGATATATGGTTATGTTTGATAAGAATATGAATTCTATTTCTTTTAACTTCTGCATCTAGTTCTTGTTTTTTTTGTCAGTGTATTGCATAGGTCTATGTAGTGAGATGGTAAGTCCGTTCTACCTTCATTACTTTTAAAGGCTGGCTTGGGATAACAAAGTGCTCTTTTTTTTTAATATAGTGTTTTATCGTAGAATTTTGGAACTTGGATTTGGAAAAAGTTTACGAATTGTAATTTTTTTGGAGTTGTATATTGTATATGGGCATTTTAGAAGAATGCAAAGTTTATTTGATTTTTGTCAGGCTTAGCAAAATAGGGAAATGCTTGGAATTTGTACCTTTGTTTCAGTCAAAACTATCTTGATCTGGTCTCATCCTTTAGATGAGTCCATTTTTGATTTGATATAATTTTGACTTAGGAAGCAAGAAATATAGGGAATGCAATTTATTTCAATTCGTCATTTAAATTGACTTTACTCATTAGATTGTATTGATCATGATGACATTGCCTATAGTTCATAATAATGAGTTGTCTGGTATTTGACCTTTATGTACTTGTTTGTATGAATGTTCTGTTGACTTTTGTACTGTTGTTACAGTTAAATGCATGTAGTACTCAAGCTATAGGAAGAGAGTTGCTAATGATTTTGATATATTGATAGTACAAGGGCTCCCTTTTAGCTAATTTCATGCCACTCTTTCCAGAATCAAAGTTATTGGATGGCAAACCGTGCTGCATGTATGAATGACAACGAGATAAATAATGATAGTTCTTCTAGATCTGAGCTGAAGCGTTCTCATCAGTGGTTTATGGACGGTCCTGATGCAGAGGCATTTCCCAATAAGAAGCAGTCAGTGGAATTTCCAACTGCCAATTTCTTTTCAGGATTATTGAACTCAAATGTCCCTTCATGGGGTAACACTTCTGGTTTTCAGTCGATTATCAGTCCTTTTAACGAACATATACTTGATTCTGAGTCAGCAAGGACTGTCAATTTTGATAAGAGAAACATTCTATCAATTAGCTCTGAAAAACTTAACGTTGGAAGAAAGACAGATGCACAGTCATTTGCAAATGAGTTTCCATTTGGGTTATCCATGTCTTCTACATTGGAAGATCCTCGGTCAGGTTTAAACTTAGTGGGAATTAGAAAAGTAAAAGTCAGCCAGGTTAAGGAGTCTGAGGATCTGATGCCCATATCCATGGCACATGCTTATAATAGGGTGGATAATGTTACAATGTCAATAAATCATGCTTTTGACAAGACAGATGAAAGCATCATCTCGATGGGTCTTGCTTATAACAATGAGGCTGGAAAAATTGTGTCCACCGGTGAAACTTATGAGAGAGATACTAACATTTTTATATCAATGGGGCAGACGTATACAAAGTCTGACGAAGCAATTTCACTGAATCAAGAATATAAGGAGAAGAACAATGCCATGGCTGTGAGTCAAAGTTTTAGCAAGGGTGTTGACGGCATTATATCTTCTTGTCAAACCTACAGAACAGATGAAAATTCCATATCTTTGGGGCAGATTCATAATAGCAGCAACAATAGCAGTGTTTCCATAAGTCAAGCTTATAGCAAAGATGAAAACAGTAATTTGTCAGTTGGTCAATCATATAACAGGGGAGAGAGTACTATTATATCTTTTGGTTCCAATGATGACGATGATACATATCCCTCAGGAAGGCTTATGTCTAGTTATGGACTGTTAATGGCTCAACCTTCTCTCCGGGGATCAGAATTAATACCTGAGAAACAGTTGGTTAAAACAAGTGCTGATGCATTGATGTCTAGTTCACATATCACCACCATAGGGGGAGAAAATGATTCAAAGAAGAAAGAAGATCCAAGAACATCTAAAAAGACTCCGACAAACAACTTCCCGTCAAATGTTAGAAGTTTACTATCTACTGGTATGCTGGATGGAGTTCATGTGAAGTATATAGCATGGTCACGGGAGGTACATTTTAATTTTCATGCACCTTAGCTTTCTGATTGTGATATCTTTGATTACAATTCTCTGTTCTCTGTGGGCATGCTAGAAGGAGCTTCATGGCCGCATTCAAGGTTGTGGTTATTTATGTGGCTGTCAGGCCTGCAACTACTCAAAGGTGAGCCCATTTCTAGAGCCCTTGTATCAGGCAAAGTTTAAATCCCTCTTTCTTCTTTCAGTTCTTAGTTTTTTTAATAGTCTTCTCTGTACGTATACCAAGCTAATGAACTGCTTTTATAGGTAATCAATGCTTACGAGTTTGAGCGACATGCTAATTGCAAAACAAAACACCCCAATAATCACATATATTTTGAGAATGGGAAGACTATCTATGGCATTGTCCAAGAGCTACGAAGCACTCCTCAGAATATGCTGTTTGAAGTTATCCAGATGATAACTGGTTCACCGATCAACCAGAAGGCTTATCGTCTTTGGAAAGGTGATGTTGAATATCTATTTTATTTGTATTGCTCAAATCACTTCCATAATTTAGCTAATGTTCTATTCTTCATCTTTTTCAGAATCCTTTTTAGCTGCAACTCGTGAACTTCAACGTATATATGGAAAAGATGGAGGGACTGTTTTGTCATAAAGAATTCTGATCTCTTTGTAAGGTAGGATCATCTTTCTTCAGTGATTCATAGAAGTGATCTTTTTTCCTGCACTATTTAACGGGGACTACAACAAACTGAGGCATTTGATGTTTGCACTTTTGGTGGTGGAAGTAGAAGATCAACCTGATACTGGCTAGTAACTCTCTGAGCTGTTTGTAAAACTAATGCTGAGTATTGTGTAGATTGTCTATTGAAGGGTTGAAATTCATAAGTGTGCTAATGGTTAGTGAAATTGAACTTTTAATTTTCTCTTAAGCTTTCTGCCCTCAATAATATTTCTTCAAGTTCCTTCTGAACTATGTTTTCGTTTTGTGATATTAATTTTCATTTACAGCACTTTATTGGATTCCAATTTATTAGTGCCTTTGACCAAAACTTTTGAAATGCTTAACAATTACAACTTGGATACATTTTAGGGGATGTTTTTAAATTGTATCATCCAGTCTTCTTAAAGTTGTGTGACAGAGCCTTTTTGAAAACAATGCTCAAATTGCAGTAAATATGTGTGATATTGGCCATGTATGCACAAGTTATGTGAACAGTAAGATGAGCTAGCATTACATGGTGAATCATTTATGAAAAACCATCACTTTAACTACAAAGACAATTGTCCTTCCTTATGTAAGATTTCAGTACTTGTCCCTTTTATCTGTTATACTAGCAATTAATGAAATTCCGTTTGTTTCTGAAAAGATTAACCTGTAGATATTAGAGAATAGTGAAGAGGACTTATTTCTGTGGGAAGTGGTGATGATTATGTATTTTTGATGCCTTTGTGCTATTATACACTTCCAGGAGAATTTAATAGGGGGTCAATCCTGACTATATGATTGGAAAATATACCTAGTCATACAACAAGAATACTGGTGGATGGCTATGAAAATTCATGTTCTGGACTTGGTCGTATATTTTGTTTGTGACAGTAACTTGTAGCATAATAGATTTGCAGTGCTTAATATTTGACTAATAGTAAGACAAAAAAGGTGTTCTAATCAAGCATGTGAAAGCTGGAGATTATTGGTATGTTGGTTTTTAGTATGTGACCCTGGAGTACAAATGAAAAACAGTTCGGTTGTTATCTTCATTTACTGTCATATCTCTATGGTTTGTTTGACCTCTGCATCAGCTTTCACCTGTCCGCTGCTACCTGCATCTATTGTTTGCTTAACAGGTATTATTTGCTTGTCGGTTGTATGGGATTGGCATTTGTAGTCCTTGCTTTTGCCCCAAACAACAAGATAGAGGCCTGCGACTATGACAACAGCACCAAGTACCCTGTAAAATTATAGACCAGTATTAGTTCTCTTGGCTATGAATATGTTGTATCATTAGGTTGCCAATGAGAAGTCTCTTATTACCTTCCCAAGTACATTTTCTCATTTAAAATGACTGAGCTCACGACAGCGACAATAACCATGGCTAGGGGACTGAAAGCTGTAACAAATACAGGGCCTCTATCCTTCATTATTACCCCCTGAATGTAGTAAGCTAATCCTGAGCAAATAACACCCTGCACACATGTTCAATAAGTTAATTGGGAGTTCTCATTGATGGAGAAAAGAAACAATAGGTATTTGGACAAGTGCATCAATGGCTACCTAGTATAGTGTCATAGAATTCTTTGGCATATGGTTACAAGTATACTGAGCATAGCTACTATAACAACAAAGTGCTTGATGATAAGTTACTGTAGATATCTTCTTTAGTATTCTTACACTGTAGACTGCTGCAAGTAATTTCACGTCCCAGTGTAGAGACCATACATTGGCATTCCCCCTTTCCATTATTAATGCCACTATTGAGCCTTCAATTGTTCCAAAGAGACATATCCATGCTGTGAGAGATAACTCACAAGGGTATGTTTTTAGTGTTACTGCCTGTGGAGGAATTAAGAAAAAGGAGAACAAATAGTTACAGTTGGACTCATTTATCTGCAGATTTTATGTAAGATCAACTCAATGATTCACTCACTTGCAAAATCATGAAAGATGCCCAGCTAAACGACCCAGTGGAGATCATCAAAGTGCCTTTGATTGAGTTACGGAGATTTGTCTCTCCACTATGGCTTCCTGCATACTGTTTTCCTCTAGTCCAGAACAAATCAATCAGTGGACCTCTTATTAACGTCATGATCATAGCTCCTGCAACTGTTGCTATAGTCCCTGCCACCTTAGCTTGGCTGTGGATAGATCTAATGTCTACTTTCTCAAGCCTAGGTAGAAAGACGACCTTGGTCAGAAGAACAATTACATTAGAAGTTATTGCGTTCAGGAATTATATGAATCAAATCCTGATTATGACTTTTTATTTACCTAACAATGCAAGCCATTACAAAGGTAATGGCTGGAAGAATATTGATCACAGCAGCTGCAAATGTTGCTGTTGTATTCTTCATTCCTAGAAAGTACATGTTTTGGTCGATAACCGGCCTGCCAATATGAAGATTTTAGCATTTCAGCAGCAGTAATTAAGTGGAATAAAGACAAGATTTTGCTTTCTAATTCAGAAACTTACTCTAGTAAACTAAGCACCAGTATCTTGATGAAGGTTGAGGCCGTCATCTTCGGCCTTACTTTCCTGTTACATGCAACAAAACATGTAAAAGGTCACTTTTTCTTAGAACTAGATGTTAAGCTAGGTGAGCATATAGGAATGGTAGAGAAGAGAGTCTCTACCTATCAAGAATTACTGCAAAAGGAGCAATGACAATAGTTGCAACAGCATGACGATAGACCACAAGCACATAATTGCTCATACCCTGATTTAATGCAGCTTTGGACAGGACGTCCATTCCTGCAAGACCAACTTGCATGAATATAACACCAATGAAGGGTTTTGATCTCTCAAAACGTTCTGCTAAATTCATCATCTTTAGTTCTCACTTAATGCTTGATTCTTCCAACTTGAAATTATCGAAAAAGCAAGAACCAAAGTTCATGAGCAATGCATCTAATCCTGGCCTTAATATATAAAGAAGCCATACAACCAGGAGAAGTGAAATGGATCCCACGAGGTGTAACAGAACTCGGTTAGCATTCAGAAAGGACCTTTGGGAAAGTGAAAAGGCAAAACAAGTAGTTTTTAGACGTCACTGCATTAAACATACAAGCATTCGATTCATTTTGCACATTAGGAGATATGGAACTTTGCTTTTTCTTATTATTTTAAGACTTGATCTTAGAATATTTGCTTTGTAGGATTGCATTTCTTGATAGTATGTGTGCTTCTTTACGTCTCATTCTCAGAGGTTGCAAAACAGAACTTCCCAATAAGTGCTTAATCAGCCTGTATACACTAATGTCTCTCAATCTATGGACTATATGTATGTGGCTATGAATTGCACACTTAACAACAATAACGTTTTAACAATATTTTCGTTAAAATGAGAGGCTAGGAAAAATTTATAATATGCAATCTTATCCTTAACTAATACAGAAACTATTAAATTCTTATTTCTCGGTAATACTTACATTGTTGGCAACTACTATGGAAATTGGTTCTCCAATTATAAATGATTATGCATATATGTGAGATTTATTTAAAATGATAAAAAATTAATAAGTACGAATTATACTGTTTAATAAAATACTTTTAAAATTATGTAACCCATTCTTTTCAAATCTAGTTTTAACTTGTTTTTGTGTAAAGGGTAGGTGCATTAGGATTATAATCCAGATTTAGAGGGACCTATTTCTAATTCTTCTTATGATGATCGATTCAACCTCTAATCAAAAAGATATATCTTAGCTATATTTCATCTCTTTAATAAGTTTAGTAACGAGTATAATGGCCCTATTGTTCTGATGGAGAGAAGAATCTATGATTAGCTTTTCGGAAAATTTCAACGAAATCTTTTAATTTCTTATTTTACTATGTTCAAGTCTATGTATTCCTCTAATCGTAGAGTACATTGAATGTACAGAAATGACTATAACAAAGTTTCTCTTATTCGTACATTTTGAGTTAAAAGCTTTTTATGTCTAGTTGGATTGAATTAGACCTAATTTATAAATTATTACATGCATTTGTGAATTTTTTTTAAATGGTTAAAAAATTAATGATTGTGGATTTTACTGTTTAATAAAATACTTGAGAAACCTGTAACCATCCAATTTTAACTTTTTTATAGTGGTAATTTTCTTAAAAAAAAGACCAGAACGGGGTCAAGATTTCAGTGGGTAGCAATTTCTAAATCCATCTTTGCTTTAAAGCCCTCATGATTTGTTCTGTTATGCTTTAACTAAACTTTAGTAGTGTTTGCACCATCATCTTCCCCTACTTTCTTCAAATCCCACTAACTCTACAGCCTGTAGAATGCTTGGTTCGTTACCCAGCCAACGTGGAAAACAATTATGTTCTGTTTCTGAGCAGATAGTCCCTGCTTCTAATGATGTCTTGATTATTGAACCTAACCAACGTGGATTACATTTACTTGTGTGATGATAGTCTGGTGAAGATGCCACTCATAGGCTTATGGTCTCTTAGTGTAGACTTGAATCAATGCAAATGACTTTATGGGCAATCAACCAATAAGAACATGGTTCAAGTAATGGTTGGTGAAACCTATTTGACATCTAAAGGATAATTTTCTTCACATGCACTATTTACTCACTTCTATATTTCAAACTCAAGTTAAATCCTAAGTTCTATTGGCTTTTTGTTTTTTTTTTAACAAAAGAATTCCTAGTCGTTATCTTTTAAATACGTACTGAGTAAATTTCTGAATTGACGCAATAATTTATAAATTACACTAACTGAGTACTTCATACTAGACAAGCATTGCACAACAAACTTGATAATTTTGATTTTATATAATTATAATTATAATTCATTTTAAACTTTAACTTGGTAATTTTATTCGGAATATAATAAGTTTTTAAGATATGTTTATTTCTCAAAATATTTAAACTTAAAAATATTTTTTTAATTCACCAAAGCTAACTTCATATTTTATTAGTATTTTGATCTACAATATACAACTTGAAATTTTGTGATGTAATTTAATATAATAACTGATAAAATACAAAAAAGAAAGTTCTATCTTATCTCAATTGGGTTGTTGGATTAAATCACCTTTTAGGTGTTAGAAAACTACATAAAAGCTAAGTCATTTGATGGAATATTTATTATTCCTGAGTAGATTAAAAGTTAAGCCCTTTCTGTGGAATTTTTTTAAAGATGCGTAGTTGCCTTTTATGATTAATGTGCCATTTAGTCTTTTATCTCCTTTTCTTCTTCTTTTTGTTTTTCCTTAACACCCAGCACTGGTTTGCTTGTACTCAGTGTGCTTTGTATTGCCTTTCTTGCTCCAAATGTCGTTTATACGATATTTCTATTTGTCCTGATAATTTTATTTATATATTTACGTGTAATTTGCATAAATGTGTAGTTAAAATTTAATAGAATAAAATAAGAACTGATTTACAGAATGCACGGTTGCAACTTGAGAATAATCTAAAATTAATAAACTTATTTGAATTTATTAAATTGAAATTTTTTTAAAAATTTTCATTCTTTAGATTAAGTTTAAAATTATCCCATTCGATGCAATTCGAGCTCGAATTAAAATTTAAATGTATTAATTAAAATTTACAACAACAACACCCAAACTTTAATCAGATTGCTTAAGTTCGTAAATCTTAAGCCTATTAAGTTCGTAAATCTTAAGCCTATTCTAACCTCCTGTCAAGACTTAACCGTACGAAAATTTTCAATCGGCCCAAGCTAAGGGAAGCTCGAGATTAACCCTATCCAATATCCCCTTGAAATCACCTGTTTTATTTCACATAAATTTGCAGATGAGATAAGTTGAAATAAAATAAGAATAGTAAAAGTGAAACAGGTGATCTGATCTATCCAATATCATCCCTAGCCACATTTTCACTGCAAAACTAAATTCGGGCACATTTTTAATATTTTTAAATTTTAGCACTTTCTAATATTATTTAGCCAGATTTTAATATTACATCATGTTGAATAAAAATATAATTAATAAAAAATATTATAAAAAGTAAACAAAATTTAAAATATAAAGTGAAAAAAATCAAATTGGCATAGTATATTTAACCCTTTATTGGTTAACAATAGTCAAATTTGCATACAATTAAATCCCGCAATTCCAATTTCCTTTCCACGTTTGGTGATTGAAGATGCAGAGCACTATAAGACCATTGATACAGAGAAATAGTTTGTAAATTCAATCGGTCATTTCCTTGTCATCATCTATGTCAGGAAGCAACGTTCAAAAGAAGTTAAAGAGACAAGCAACTAAAGCATCACAAATCAAGTAAGAGACTGCGTTAGACGCTAGTGTTTCAAACATAAAGAATAGATTAGGGGAAATTGATCTAATAAGGACATTAATTTCTCATAAAGTCACAGGAAATGTTCGGGAGTTGTAAAATAATGATTATGTAAAACAATACAAGCATCAATCACAAAGTTCTAGCAAAATTAGTGTTCACCAACATGCTCAGGAATGTGTCTGTATGCTTCTTCAACTTGGCATCTTTAACCACAGCAAGCTGATTTTTGTGCAGTTTGGCCGGCTGCTCCTGCCTGGTCTGGTTGGTTGATTTTTATCGTTTGGGGCTACAGCATTCAAAAGTATAATGATTCCATGAACGAGATGAGAATCAATAACGAAAACACGATAAAAAGAAATATAGGGCAATTGAATGGGTGGCTAATGAACTGCAGATAATTCAAAAGAATTTTGGTATTTGGCATTCTAGAAAATTTATCGAGAAGGGCATCTTGCGAAAATAGTTTTAGTGACTTGGTACCTCAGCTTTTGAGTCAGTATCTGCAAGTCTTTGCTTGATATCCCTAGCTATTGAAAAGAAAACCTCCTCCACGTTCAAGTTAGTTTTTGCACTCTGCAATTAACAGAATCTTTAGCACATGGAATCAACTACAACCGAAATAATTAAGCATCAAAATCAAAATTTACATACGGTCTCAAAGAACTTTATGCCATACTCATCTGCAAGAGCCTGGCCCTTTGAGGTTGGAACAGCCTAAAGAAAAATCTTGTCAAGTAAATTCACATTGGTGAACAAACAAATAAAAACAGAAACACACGCACAACCAGAACAAAGTGAGACAGATAGCTGACCCTTTTGCTTTCATCCATGTCTGCTTTGTTGCCCACTAGAATCTTGTTGACATTATCAGAAGCATGCTGTTCAATATTACGAATCCAATTCCTGATGTCTAACAAAAGGTAAAAGTTAATTATACTAAAGAAAATATAACAAGGAGATATAAAAGAATTAACTTTTTCACAACCAAAGATCTTAGACATTCGAAGAGTCAAATGAAAACAAATGAAGATCTTAGAAAATCTATCAAGAAAATGAATGAAGATTAGAGAAAATAAAACCACAAAAGATAAGAGTCTAGTTAGTTATTACTATTAAAAGAAGCATCTAAAAATAATACCATTAATAAGTAAACATTAAACCCAATTAAATCTTGAAATTTTCCGCCTCGTAACGTATAAGCACTAACATAGTGAGAAAGGATAAGAGCGATAGAAACCTGGTGGTAGGTAATCCTTTGCAAAGCTAGGTGCTGCAAGACAAAGCACCCATGTGGAGCCAGGAGTAAGTGTCAATAGCAACGCAATTAGAACTGTCCAATTAGAGCACAGGCAAGCAAACACTAGAAGATAGTCTTATTCTTGAAATAAATAACCTAATGTAGAAGAAAATATATCAAATCCATGCCTCCAGAGAAAAGAAGCGTACATAAAAAGAAATCAACAACTTAACCCCACATGAAAGTATTTCATTTCTTTGGTCAGCGTATGATAGTATTTCTATAAACTAATAAAATCAACTTGGAGCAAGTAATCAACTAGATGCCAGAATAATTCGAAGAGACTAATCACGCATCACGAACAGGAATACAGAAACAATACGAAGTTTGGCTGGTATTTTGAATACCGGCTGGTACAGCCGAAACGGACCGGTACCGTCCGGTATTCAAATCCGGTACCAAACTCAAAATACCGGTACCAACTTTGGGTCGATACCGGCCGGAACAGAACAATATTCAAAACAGTGTGTTTAAAAGAAGTTTGGCATATTTATTAACTATTTTTCTTTTATAAAAACGTCACAAATTTGTATCATCTTTTGCGACGTTTTATCAACAAAACGTCACGAATGAAATAGAAATCGCGACATTTTGTTGAACAAAACTTCCTGAAAAAACATTTGCTTTTTTGTTAATTAAAACATTTTGAATTATGTGGCGGTAAGAATTGGACAGAGAAGAGGGGGAATTAAAATAACCATCGGTTTTCCTTTTCAAATTTCTTCTTTTGTTTTTTTTCTCCTCTCTTTCTCTTTCTCGTTCTGCTTCTTGTTTCTCTCTTTGTCCCTATTTCTCTATATTCTCTCCCAAATCATTGATCATTCGACGAAAAAAGCTGGCAAAGCGAGTTGGGTATGGAGTAATCTGAACCAGGGTCACTATGATTACTACTACTGGCTTCTTGCCATACTGAGTGTAGGAAATTTCTTCTACTATTTGATGTGTAGTAGGGCTTTTGGGTTTCCTTTCTTTCTTTCCTTTTTTTAATGGTATGGGTGTAATATTTGCCCTGTTTTTGGACCTTTAAAAGCAAGAAAAAAATGAATTTAACTTGGTAGAATTTATTTGCTATATTCTAATATTGTTATAGTTAATTGTACTGAAGCAAGGATTTGGTTGCGGTACAGCTACTGCTATGAAAACATATCCAAATAGGTACTTGTTGATGGACACAAGTGGAGGACCGAATCAATAAAGAACAGGGGTGAGTTTCCTGGACAGGCTTTTGAACTACTCACGCATTGTGTTATTGCTGTCCTACCTCACATTTTTAAAAGTCCAATTGGCTTCTGGCTCTTACGCATTGACTTTTTTAACTTGCCATTGTTTTACTGAAGAAATAAATTCAGATGTAATTTGGCTTAATCATTGATGGCCGCAGATAACAGATGCTATCGTTGCAGCTTATATTTTAAAAGCCACTCTTGTTGTTCCGAAATTGGATAAGAAATCCTTCTAGAAAGATGCTAGGTATGGAGCTATTTTTGAGCCATGCATTTACTCTTCCTTTACCCCGGGAAATTACATAGCACTGATATTGATTTGGATCTTTGGTGCAGTGATTTTGCTGAAATCTTCTATGTTGACTGGTTCATATCATTCCTTTCAAGAGATGTTGAAATTGTCAAACAGCTCCTAAGTAAAGGTGGGAAAGTCTTGATTCCACATAGCATGCGTGTTCCAAGGAAGTGTACTCCAAGTTGTTATGAAAATCGAGTTTTACCTGTCCTTATTAAGAAGCATGTAAGTTTGAAACCTTTTACCAGACAATTAGATATCTCTATTGTATTTAATGGGACTTATCAGCTATGCTTTGTAAAATCCTATGCTCTCTACTTTTCTAATAAAGGCAGTTTCTGTTATGCAATTAATTACACATCCTAGAACAGTGCCTCAAGTTCAATAAATGCAGTTCATATAATCCATTACCATGTTCTCTATATAATAATCTTCAGTGTTAATCACAAATCAGTATTCTTTTATGTTGTAGGTAGTGCAACTTAGGAAGTTTGATTACAGACTCTTAAATAAGTTGGATTCTCATTTACAAAAGTTGACATGTAGAGTAAATTATCATGCTTTGAGGTTCACTGATCCCGTTCTTGAAATTGGTAAAAAGTTGGTTGAGAGAATGAGAAGAAAAGGCGAGCACTTCATTGCCCTTCACTTGAGGTAAGATTATCTCTACTCTCATTTAGTAGTTTTGGTCTATTCTGTTAACTGGATAGTCCTTACATGATAGAACTTATAAGTCGATCTTCAAAAATACATTAATGCATTTAAGTGAGTTTGGTAATTTAATGATGTGATAAATGTTTCAGAAATGTGAGTGATGATCTTCAATGTGGGAGAGAAGCTAATTTTAACTTTGACGCATAGGTTTGAACCTGATATGCTAGCATTCTCTGGATGCTACTACGGTGGAGGAGACAAAGAAAGGGCAGAACTTGGTGCAATCCGGGCAAGGTGGAAAAGTTTACATGTCAGGCCCGACAGATTTCTTCAAAGAATATGATGGATAGTGGGTAAACGGTTTAGGAAAATGACTGAGCTGATTATTATTTCTTGTGGAATGCAGGCAAGAGACCCTGAAAAAGAACGGAGGCATGGACGATGTCCACTCACTCCTGAGGAAGTTGGTCTTATGCTGAGAGCATTGGGTTATGGCAGTGATGTTCATGTTTATGTTGCTTCAGGTGCAATATATGGAGGTGAGGAGGCATTAGCGCCACTCAAATCTCTATTTCCCAATCTTCAATCAAAAGAGACTTTAGCTAGCAAGGAGGAGTTGGGACCGGTTTTATCATTTTCTTCACGCATGGCTGCTCTGGATTTCGTTGTTTGTGATGAAAGTGATGTTTTTGTTACCAACAACAATGGCAACATGGCCAGAATGTTGGCGGGAAGAAGGTATGCCTAATCCTATTTGCTGCTCTGCTACTTTTAGAAGCAACTTCAAGTGACTTGAAACGAAAAAATTTCTCCGCCAGTTCAAATTATTGTGTGTATCTGTCCCAGTTATTCTCTGCACCCTTGAAATGTGATTTTTGCGTTCTAACATAGGGATAGGACTTAGGAGAGCCGATTTACTTCTGGAAGTGAAAGGCAAAACAAAGTTTTAAGTCAAATTGGAAAGGGTTGAATTGAATTTACTTGATTTTAATTCAGCTGTTTAGAAACATAAACATAGAATGAATTCAATTTATACATGTAATTGAAGCCTATCTTTTTTATAAATTGAATTTACTTCTTTAAGTATAGGAATTCAATTATATTAAAGCTTGAGATAGTGTCTTGCTCTTTTATTTTTTAGACTACTTCATTTCTCACTCTCTTGTGCTTCAATTGATTAGATTTTAAAGACTATTAATTAAAATATTATTAATAATTAATTAACAACAATATAATTAATTAAAATATAACTCATTC
>JANITX010000006.1:10392498-10408014 GCA_027564395.1 Erythroxylum ulei
TTTAATTAATTCTATTGTAATTAACTATAATGTACTTAATTAATTATTATTATTATTTTAATTAATTATATTTTAATTAATTAGTTTTAAAATATTTTTAAAAAATTAGTCTCTACTAAGCAATGAGTTTCATTCCTCTACTAAATGGGGGGTACGGAGGATTCTCTCAAAGTGGGATATCAAGCCATTACCCCTATAATAATAACCAACAACTAACTATTTACTTTTCATTCCATACCCATTAACTCCTTCCCAAACCCATCAATCAAGCACCCCCTTTAGACTTAATCTATATTTCAACTAAATTTTAGCTTATTTAATGTTTTGTAAAATCATATTATTTCAGAATGACAAAGTCCCGCCATAGTTCGCTAAGGAGCGCTAATGAGATTTTTTAAACGTTAAGGAGCCCACCAATGTCACGGGAACGTCCTTACTAGGGTACACCTCGCTACTGATATCAAAGGACAAGAAGGTTCAATTCCCAACACTGAAATTTAAAGATATACTTCTTCTTCTGTTGCTTGGAAACTTGCTAAAGTTTGAGAACGACGTGGAGATCTAACACAGCTAGCAAACATACAAACATCTCATCAAGCCAAAGTGGCATAACAATCATCCAATAGTTTAAAAATAAAATTGATAAAATAAAAATTTTAAAATTTAAAAGCTTAATTAATATTAAATTATCATAAATTAAAATAATTTAAAATAGAATTAAAAAGAAAATTATTATTGTCAATCAAAATTTTAAATTTTAATTATAAAAATTAATTAATTCATTTATAAAAATTTACAAAGTTAGTCAATTAATTGATAAGCTAATTAATTTTTAACAACAAAAACTATTAAAAATAAATCCAACTACAAAATTAATTTATTAAATATTTTAGAATTACTTTTTAATAACAAAAAATTAGTGAAATAAATATTTTCATAATTAAATTGACTTAATCAATTTGACTTTTTAATTATTGTAATCATCATTTCATGTGAATATTGTTAATCGGGCATGGAAAACGCAATAATAGGCTGCGCTGGTGACTTTATGAAAATGGGGATGTTAACCAATGTTATGATGATCACGTCCATACTCCATAGTAATAATGAAGTTAGAGAAGAAGAAGAAGAAGACGACACTGAGAGAATGGTTTCTCCATACGAGTGGATAGTTAGAAGCCAATTGGGGTTTTCTTTTTCTAAAAGGAATAGAAATTTTTTTTTAAACCATGAGGGGGCAAATCCCAATGATATCCTCGGGGAGGATCGAGGTGCACCCTGAGGGGGCATGTATAAGAGTGATAACTCCTGTGTCAAAAGTCATAGCATAGTTGGCGAGCCAATCGACACAGCGATTTTCCTTGCGGCAAGTATGACGGGGGAACACAACCCAATTGCAATTTAGTAGTTTATTAATGCCCATGATGAGAGGATTATGCGACATGGTGCGGTTGTTGGAGTTCGACATAATCTGCATCACTAGCTGAGAATCGAACTCCAAAATTAGCTTGCGGTGGCCTAGGTCCCAAGCAAGGTTTAGCCCAGAAAGGACGCCCCAAAGTTCGGCAAAAACCGATGATCACCAGCCAATGTTCTGAACAAAGTCACCGAGCCAAGTGCCCAAGCTATACCGAAGGAGGCCTCCCGTAGTGGCAGTTAAGGTTGAACGTTTACAGGCCTCGTCAGTGTTTAATTTCACCCAACCTGTTGCCGATGTTCTCCAGCCAATGAGATGCTCCTGACGGGAAGGGCGACCTAGAAAAGCTTGGTCGTGTCAAACCTCCGCGTGGTGGATCCTATGCACATAGTCCATAATGAGGTGGCCTGGTGAGGACGGCCACGCGAATTGTGGCTCAAACAAAGAGCTGTTGTGCCATGTCCACAGGAACCAGCAGGCGGTACCAAAAATAAGGGGCCAATCCACTGTAGATTCGATCGGGTGCCATTGCAGATTGCTGTGAAGCCACTCTTGGCCCTGAAGAGTAAAAAAATTGCTGATAGGTAGAGGGAAGCGAAGCCACACACTCCTTGCTCTGAGATAGTCGCGTAGCACATGAAGTGATGACTCATCGACGTGGCAGTGATGGCACGCCAAGGTCGAAGTCAGCCCACCACGGAGACGTTGTTGGTTAGTCAGAAGGCGATCTTGTCCAAATAGCCAAAGAAAAGAGCGAATGCGTTAGGGCCCTCTCTAGTGCCAGATGAGTTTCCAAAGACCGCTCCAATCGGTGGTGGGAGGAGCCTTAAGCATGGCGTAGGCTGATGCGGAAGTGAACTATCCGGAGTTAGACTTTCCCCAAATCCGTTTATCTGGCCCGAACTGGGACCGGGGCGGTAAAATACCTGCAATGGACGAACAAATAAAGTTATGGAGAAGGTATTAAAATTCATTCCAATGCCAATTACCCGATTGATCCACAAAGTGTTGAACTCGTAGCTCATGTGCTTCTGGAGGTAAGGGTCACTGAGTGTGAGCAATGAGAGGGCCTACATCTGCTACCCAGGGGTTGATCCAAAATCTAGCCTTAGAACCATCACAAATAACCCAGTGGAGACCGTTGAGCACTGTCGGCCAGACAGCTGCAATGCTCCGCCAAGTCCTTGAGCCGCCACTGGTTTGGGGTATTAGGCTTTCAATCCTATAATTTTCAAATTGATTGGCTTTTGGGGGGTGGACTGTGGGGTACTAGTTAGGATGTTAAGTGAGATTGGTCGACCTTTAACTTAAGTGTCACATCAATCCTAGTAAATGATATAATTTTATATTTTAAATATTTTTTATAAATATTAAAGTTTATATTAAGACCATGTTTGATTGAGACTTTATTAATGAAATAAAATAAAATGTAATAATATTTCATCGTTTGGGAGAATAGTTTACAATAGAATGGAATGAAATGAAATAAAAGAGAAAAGTTTTATATTACATCTCATTCAACCTAAACATTAAAAATAAGAAATCTTCGATTTGGGAGATTTAGGATGGAACATAAAATAATAAATCAACTTTTTATTACATTACATTATAAAAAACCCTTCTTTCAAACAACATGTCACTATATTATATTATGAACCCTTTTATCCGTCCCAAAAAATAATTTTCTAATATTACATCCATTTGCTTTCCATTTTATTATAAATTATTTCATTTTATTAAAAACTTTACGTCCAACCAAATATAACCTAAGATTCATGATATATTTTACGCCTAAATTCAAAAAATAAGGTAAATTTGTTATAAATATATATATGAAATATTCTTCTGTATCATTATTTAATTTGTATATCATATGTTAGCTTTAATAAAATAATATTTTTATTGTGATGTGGATTTATAATCAGAATTAGTTTTATATTATTTTAGATATTGTTTAATATAATTAAATACAATCACACACACACAAATAATATAAAGAAAGTAGAAAAGAGATATTGTAGATTAATTTTACAGTAGTTTGTTAAATAAACATTATTTAAGACTCACTTGAAATTCTGTTAAGATCGTCTTTCAATTAAGTGAAAAGGAATCTTTACATACAAATCTTTGTTTTTTCAAAGACAAATGAGTCAAATTGGACCCTAAAATGTTAACTGAAATTTAATTTAAATCCTAACATTTCAACATATACATAAAGAATTATAACATGTCACAAACGTTTAAAAGGATTATGACTTAACATCTTTGTCAATCATGCATTAAAAAAATAGGTAATACAAGACTACAAAATTAAATTTTTTTTTGTGGATTCAAACGCTATATATATATATGCACACATACATATATACATAAATAAATGAGGGATAAATATCTAGAAAAATATGTTTAACTTGCAGTACTACAAATTGAGTTTTCTGTCTTAATCTTCTTGCTTTTGTGAAGAAGACCTTAATGGAGACAAAGAATAAGTAAATCACAAAACCGATCTCTAGTGTCTAGTCTTGTAGAATTAATTAATGGATTAGTATAACAAACAGTTGAGATTTTTTCTCCTTAAATATTGGGATTGTACAATTATAAATATATTCTTAGACTCCTAATTTTTAGCATAAGATTAATTGTTGAGATTTCTTCCCTTATTGTATATTATAACTAGTAGAAAGGAATGAGAATAAAAGTATTTTCTTTCTTCTTCTTCTCATCTTTCTAGTTGATACCAGAGCTTACAAAACCTTTGAAAATGAGTGAAAAATAAAGTGAATCATTTGAATCAAAATAGGTTCCTATTATTATTCAATGTGAAGAAGTTTTTTTTAATACAGGCATTATTCTTTCTTGATCAAACTATGATGTTTGGTCACAACTGATGCAAATGCATATTGTTGAAAGGGGGAAACTCTCTTATATTCGTGATAAAACAAAGTCACCTATAGGATCTAAAGATGCGTAATAAAGTGGTGCGATGAAAATAAAAAAGTTAAAAGATGGTTGTTGATGTCTATTAGTCTAAAGATTATGAAACGATACAATTACCCATAGCGTGTGAAATCTGGAGTGCACTAGTGAAAGCCTTCCATGATGGAAGTGATAAATTGCAGTTTTTTACCGTGAACCAAAAGGTGTTCAATACAAAACAAAGTAGAAGACCTTTCTCTAGATACCGTGGAGAGTTAACCAAAGTCTTTTAATAATTGGATCACCAGGACAAATTTGTTATGAAGGATCTTGAAGATGTTGAAGTATACCAAAAGTCGATTGAACGACTAAGAGTACATATATTCATAGCAGGTTTAGATGATGTTTTTGAACAAGTTCGTGGAAAGATTCTAAAGAAGGAATCAATTCTGAGTATGGAAGAATGTTATGCATTGATTCGATGAGAGGCAATACACTGTGAAACGTTGAAAGGAGAATCTAGAAACCTTGAAGCTGTTGCTATGGTGGTTAAAAACAAATCAAAGACAACAACTGGTAGTGAAATGTCTACATATAAAATTATAAATGCATTAATTACAACCAAACTAGACATACTAAAGATTGTTGTTATGAACTTATAAGATATCCAAATTGGTGGGACCATAATCAAGCACCTTGAAAGAATAATTGCAAGAAGACTCAAACTGTTGCTATTGCTGAGCTCAAAACTAACGTTGATGCTATTGAGAAAACTTCAACATTAATAGCAACTACAGATAATGGTGGTAAGACTTCTAATATTTCTACACCTGTTTCTAATAGTACATGGATAATTGATTTTGATGCTACAAATCACATGACCTTTGATTCTAGATAGGTTGGGGAAGGGTCTTTAAGTTTCACTAATACTCTAAATTTAGGTTATGTGTTGGTCGTTCATAGTCGTATTGTAATTTTTTAGCCTAACTTGTGTCTCTTTAAAGATATCCAAACAAAGCAGATGATTGGTTGTGTATTAAAAGAGGTAAGTTGTATTATTTGGACTTCATGTCAAGGAGTTCAGACAAACTGCATCAAGTTTTTGTCGTGGATGACTTAATGGTAGAAAAAAATAAAGTTAAACACTGATTGTGGCATCGACGTTTGGGCATACATTTTTTAGGTATCTTTCCTGGTTTGAAAAAATTGATGTCTCTAGTTTCCGTCGTGATGTTTGTAACCTTGCAAAATGTCATCGAAATGTACTGCCATCAGTTTCAAATAAAAGTCCCTTTCCCTTTATGGTTATTCACTCGATATATAGGGTCCATCCAAAATTCCAACTTTTGGGTAGGTCTCGTTGGATTGTTACTTTTTTATGATTGTATGAGGATGATTTGATTTTGGTTAATGAAATCCAAGAGTGAAGTGAATTTATTATTTCAAAAATTTTCATAAGATCATTCAAACTTATTACAATGCATAGGTTCGAGTTTTTCACTGTGATAACGATGGAGAATATCAGAGCTTTAAATTGTGACATTATTTGAAAGCACAAGGCATTATTAATCAAACTACTTGTATAAATATACCAAACAGAATAGGGTGGGTGAGAGGAAAAATCAAAATTGGCTAGAAGTTGTTTGTGACTCATTAATTCAAGCTTATTTGCCATTGACCTATTAGGAAAAAGCTCTTTCTTCTGCTACATAGTTGATTAATCAAACTCCCTCCCACTCTATCGAATTTCAAACACCATCTTAAGTTCTCACTAATGTTGTAACTACTCTAGCAATACCAAATTTGTCTCCTCTTGTTTTTGGATTTGTAGCATTTGTGCATATCTATAAACATTAACATAACAAGCTAGCTCCACAAACAGGGTGTTTTTCTTAGGTATATGATAAACCAAAAAGGGCACTAGTGTTATCATCTTCCAACTAAACGTATGTTCATCATAGTGGATGTAGTCTTTCATGAAGATATAGTGTATTTCTCTGAATCTGAACTTCAGGGGGAGTACTAGAAGGAAATTCAAATTCTTGATTATGAGCTTCAGGGGGAGTTTGAAGGTGACTGTCATTTTTCATATGATAATGATGTTAGTGATGGTGCTAATAATCAATTGGAGCATAAAGAGGATCGTGAAGAGGCTATTGAACTAGAGGATATTAACAAGAAGGGACCACTGAAGAGGAGGATGTTGGTCTATCAAGTGTAGAAGTTGAGACTCTCACTAATATATGACACCAATAGTTTACTGAGAATGTTCCTATTTCTGACCCTGAGCCACCTAGAAAACAACTACCATAACGTCTTACTAGAGGTATTCCTAAGCTTACATATGAACCTGAAATTTCAAGAGAGTTAAATATTCCATGAGTCATTACGTGACAAATAATATTATGCCATAATCAAGTAAGTCGTTTGTAAATCAATTATCTATTTTAGCTATTCCTAACAATGTGCAGGAAGCTCTAAATGTTCCAAGGTGGAGAGTTGCAATGAATAAGGAAATAAACTCCTTAAAAAAGAATAAAACTTGGGAGATTGTTGAATGCCCACCAGGAAAGAAGTTAGTTAGATGCTAATGGGTTGCACACTGTAAAGTACAATGTAGATGGCACAGTTAAAAGGTTCAAAGCAAGATCGTTGGAAAATGCGTATATAACCAAACCTATGGGATTGATTACATAGAGACATTTGCTCCTATAGTTAAAATTTAGAGTATTGTTGTCCCTAGCTACAAAGTTGGATTGACCTTTGCAACAATTTTATGTAATGAATGCCTTTTTTTATGGTGACTTGTTTGAAGAAATCTATATGGAGTTTCCACGAAGTTGTATGGCAACAGAAAGGCAAAGTACAAAGGTTGATAGATTGAAGAAATCATTGTACAGCCTGAAGCAGTCTTTAAGAGCATGGTTTGGAAAGTTCATAAGGTTTATGATAACTTTCAAATATCATCAAAGTAATTTTAACCATCCTTTATTCTTGAGAAAAAGGTAAGGTAAAACCACTGCTCTTATTATATATGTGGATGATACGGTGGTGACAAGAGATAATCTAAAAGAGAGGAATGTACTACAAGAATACTTGTATAGAGAATTCAAAATGAAAGTTCTTAGTTGTTTTAAATATTTTTATGGGATTAAAGTTTCTAAGCCAAACGAAGGAAATTTTCTATCCCAAAGAAAATATACATTAGACTTATTACAAGAAACTGATATGTCAGCATAGCAACTAGTTGATACACGTGTTGAGGAAGGCTTGAAGTTATTTGTAGAAGCATATCAAATATCTTTTTATAAAGGAAGATACTAAGATACTAAAGGCTTGTAGGAAGACTAATGTACTTTGCTTACGCAAGACCAAACTTTGCTTATGCTTTGAATATTGTTAATCAGTTTATGCATAATTATGAAGAACAACATATGAGGTGGAGAACAACATATGAGGGTAATTGTGAGAATTTTGAGACATCTAAAATCTACTCTAGGTAAAGGAATTTTATTTACTAAAAATACAGATTGACAAAGTATAGATGTATATAAAAAATATACCAGTTGGGCTAGATCAATAAAAAGATAGATGAATAATTTATTTTTAAGTTTTATTTAATTTATAATTATTATTAGTAATAAAAACGTTTATTTTTATTTTAAAAACAAAATAAAAAATTTACAATAATTGTAAAAATTGAAGTAAATAAAATAACTAATTAAAAATTTAAAAAAAAGGAGAGGAGAAGGAGATGTGGAAGGAAGGGAGGGAGGAAGAGTTTAAATTTATTTGAAAATTTTACAAAAAAATCTCTATATTTTGTAAAATTTTCGATATTTGACTGATATTTTAAATACTAACATCACTAATCGGTATCATTCAAAACGAGCCGATATTGACCGATATTTAGACTTGGTATAACCGGCCAATGTTTCGTACCAGTCATGACCTGGTACGTAACGGTATCAAAGCCCACACTTCCATTGAATGCAGCTCTTATTTTACCGAAGACGGTGGCAGCGGCGGAGATGTGTTGCAAAATTCGAGGGTTATGGTCTTGGACCACCATCTCAAGCGAAAACAAGTAAAACCAAACTTTCGTTTCCTAATATTCTCAGTAGTTAATGCCAAGTTGCTTTCATTTTCTTTTTTCGGTTTGGTTGAATAACTCAATATAAATGAATCAAGAGAATTTATTTGTAGTGTATGTACTCGGATATTTGGCACTTGACCTTATGAGTTTTGGCGTGTCTGCCCTAAGCTTTTGGGCGCAGCCTGATAGAGCAGAGTGGTTGATGAATTCCAAGGATCCATTGATGGATGCTGTTGCTGAGAACTTGATGGACCGCTTGGAGTTAGTTAGCTTCTCTTTCGTTTAGAACTTATTTAAAGTTTTCATTTTGCCCTTTGATGTGGAGGCTTCTAGGTTCGTGGAGAGTTGAACAAGTTTCCTATTTATAGAGCTTATGATTCATCTGTTACGACTGCCAAGAGGGATGGTGGAAACTGCTAAAAATAGGGACCTGTGATCTTCTTTTTTTCTTTTCCTTTTGCGAGAATCTGGTTTGACATTTAGGATTCTGCGTTACATTGAGGTTTAATTGAAAACTGAGGAGTTGTAACCAACCTTTTAAATTTTGAATTATGTCAAAATTACATTCCTATAAAGGAACAAAAATTGTTGAAATATGAAGATATTGAGCAACTGTAAGTGACTCTGTGTGGTTCAGGTGTTTGGGATATTGCCTAGTGTGAGATTCAAGGTGCTAGAGGGGAGTGCCCCAATCAATGTTTTGTTTTTCTTCAGTTCAAAAGCAACTCAATGCAAATTAAACATGGAAAGCTATATTTTTCAATAAAAAGAAAAAAACCATATTTTTTTGGAGATTAAGTGGATTTTTTGTTAGAAGTAGATCTTCTTCCTTCAGCCACTAGTCCCAAGTGCTAAATATCCATAATATCTGCAACTTTCAATCATCGTTTTCTTTCTTTGCAACATTTCTGTTACTTATGCTCACTCTCTCAAACGTTTGTATATATACACTAATGACATTTGTTAGTCAATAACCATTCCACAGAGTATTTTTTTTGTTTCTGCTGTGCATTTGCTGGAGCTAATGCTATATAACATCATTCTCAGGATCCATTGAAAAGCTCATGATGATGGACATGATTAACAAATGTAGGCATGCTCATCAAAATATGAACAACAGTATGGGGACATTCTTTGTGGTTGGTGACGAAGAGTTTCTGCCCCTGTAAAAGATAGGTTTGCCTATTACTTCATTTAATTCTTATGAGGTTTAGTTACTGTTAATTTTTAATCTAAGTTGCTGAGATTGTATATATGTATTTGAAGTTCTCTAGATCTAGCAATTAGTTGCCTGGGACTCCATTGGACAAATGATTTACCAGGAGCCATGGTACAGGGATCCACTTCTTTGAGCATCCGAGTCAAATATGATAGTGTGTGTGACAGAATCAAACTACTAATTATTAACTTCTTACTTTCTGTCTCATTCAAAGGCTATTATTTAAATGACATTCTTTTACTGAATTAATGGCAGTGTAAACTAGCATTGAAGCCAGACAGGCTATTTCTAGCAGCCATTCTTGGGGGAGAAACCTTAAAGTTGTTTAATTTTGTTGCTTTTTTTTATACAGTTTTCCCTTTTTTTTCTTCTTTTCTTCCTTATTTCAAGTTCTGTAGTACTATGGTATAAGCACATTAATTTATTTTGCTGCCTCTTTGTTGTAATTAGGGAGCTGATAATATCAAGCACTTTGGCTCAACTAGAGCGTGAAAGGGGAATTAGTCGTCTTTTATGCTGATCACCTGGGGTGTGGTTTCACTTAACTTTAGGTAATTCGGTTCAAAGTAGACCATAATAAACAAATTTTATTTTATTTTTCAGGTCTGTGATGCGGGCAATCTTTTGACCAGGGCAGGTTTCACGCTTACTGGTATAGATGTTGATAAATATGTACTTAGGTATAAAATGGCGAGAACATTGTCTTGCAAATATGAAATCCTGCTTTGCTAGCTGAGTCTCTTAAGATGAGCCATGCCAAATGAACGTGTCTGTTTCCTTGTATGATTTGTATAGATGTTTGTTATCCATGACATCATTATTATCGTCACTCAGTTGAAGTCCTGTTGAATTGCAGGATTTGGAGAGGTTCAATAGTACGCAATTTTACCTATAATTAGTAGAAAGGTTGTTTCTTTGTCATCCGTGACATATTTGATGTAAAGGAGTGCTTGATCAATAACAACAAGAATTCACTAAAAGTCTTATCAATACGCAAGATTTGAGAAAGTCCAATAATACACAGTTTTATCCTTAATTAATATAAATGTCGCTTTCAAAGAAGTGCATGATATCTGAATATAAAATGAGGCATTTTATGTTAATTGAATTGATCATTTAACATGAGCTTCTAGATAAAGCTTCAAATTGTTTCTAAAATTACTCAAACCAATGTTTTTGTCATTTTCCCTTTTATCCATTGGTTCTTCTGCTTAATTATATTCAAGATTTCATACCTCACATGACAGTTTACATCTCAAGCTTATTTAAGCTTTTGAAAAAGAATCCACCATCTTGGACAAAGGAATAAACTGCAATTGTTAAGTATCTAAAGCAGATCTGTCATCTTTTTTCCTTTAAAGATTCCTGATCAAAGACAAAAACTTTTACAGACATTCGTCAATCATATGAGTATTGCACCTTTATCTACATTACTCCAGCAACATCCACCATGACTTCCAGACTTTTCAGATACTTTTTCTCACTATAAGTATCATCTTTCTCTTCCAAACAATAGAGTCATAACATAACTAGTTGGTTATACTTATTTTCAACGTGCATGGTTTTTATTTCTACTCGCATACTTTGTAAGGCATTTTTTGTTTTCGGTTTATGTTAATGTTTTCTTGTAATGACTTTATTAGGTTAGATGTTTTCTTTTAACGACTTGTTTAATTTATTTATTTACTTGTCTTTTTTTATTTGTATAATATTTACTTTTTTATTTTTTTATTTTTATTCATTACCTTATTCTAATTGATTTTATTATTTATTTTTATATTTCTATTAGCACATATTTATTTATATTCATTGATTCATTATATATTTATGCATATTTTATAATTATTACTTTATCATTTTATTCTGTATAATTTTAAAATTTTATTCTATTTTATATTTTAATATTATTTATTTATTTATTTAGCGTATATATATACATTTTTTTTCTTCATGCAAGTCTATCCGAAACAACTTATCTACTAAGGATAAAGCTATGTACTTTTGGGTTTCCTCAAACCCTCCGTTTAGCAAAACTTTTACCGAAATATTATTGTTGTTGTTGTTATTATTGATAGTTTGTGTTAATGTTAGTATTTTTGTTATGTTTCTCACTCTTTTGGAGTCCATACTAATTGCAAGCGATGAAGACATTGGCTCCAACTCCCAAAGTAAGGGGAATATGTAATATGCAAAAATGGTGATCAGATTCTGGATGAACTACAAGGTTTTGCACAACCAAGCTGTGGGGTTTTACCCAATCTTATGGCCTTACCTGTGAAGCTGTTACCACTCTTGATGCCTAGAATGGCTACATTATGCATACTTACTTTTGAAGCAGAAATATTGATGAACTTTGTCATTAAGCTAACTACAACTGCTTAAAGTTTAGGTGCTTAAGATAATACCTTTCCGCACTATAGTCTGAACACGGTTAATCTACTAGCAATTCTTTTCTTTTCGTCCTCTCTGTTGCTCAATGATCTCGCAAGTCTCAAACTCTAAACTCATGACTTGATACGTTTTTTTGAATGATCTCCTTTTATATATCTTTATCCTCCTCTCTCGCTGCGTTTCAGCTGTGGAGCTGATAGAACATTTACGTGCAATGGGTGAAGCTGATAGAACACTTACGATCCAACTTTTTTATGCGCAATTTTTCTGGTCAGATTTTTGTTGCAACTTTTATGATCGATGGACGTGAGGCGATGTTCTGGTGTATGAACTCGATAGTGACTTTCGTAAGTTGGTTAAGGTACAAGATTTTCCAGATCCATAAGATTCTGATAGAGATAACAGCAGCGATGGAGAGGAATGATTCAAAGAGCTTGGTCCTGAACTTGTGATCAAATAAGTCTGCAAGATCCCCAGCTACCCCTTAAAGATTGGTTCAAGATGATAATGATCCTGAATTGTCATTGCAGCTACTGTTCTCTGAGGAATCTATAGTACAACAATTCGACATGGGGTTCCAGGACGTATAAAACCGCAGTTCCTCATAAAAAGTTTGTTTTATAGTAACAAAAGAAGAAAAGTGTCATGAATAGAAATAAGAAAGATGGCATTTTCTATACTCCCAAATTTAATAGGCCTTTTGAGCTAATGGAGTTTGTGTATGTGCTCCTTTTGCAGCTCCTTTCAGCCATGAAAGGTAGCAAACGGGCACTAAATCCTTGGAATTTGACTGTGACTTGGGCACCTCAATTGTTTGATCCTATTCTCAATATCACACGGTAAAAAGCAAGCAGAAGAAATCGAAAATGGATAGGGTTAAAGATAACAACAGCAACTACAAGAAAAACAGCAAGAAAGGCCAAAAGGGTCACTCTTCACGAGGTGGTGATTTTAACGGTCAAGACAAGAAGCAATATTGCAAACAAACTTGGTGGAAAGATAAGTCTTACCGGACAACGGATAATGCAGAAGATGATTTTGGCATCGGCGGCCCGGATTGTGGCAGGAGTAGCTTTCTGAAGCAATCACCAAGTTTCACTAAAGTTATGCAGGCACTGTGAACTTGCATCTTCACTATAGTTGCACCGTGCTCTGAAGCTGGGTGAATAAATAAATACTGGAGGACACTTTCTTCTTGTGCCCTTTTGTTGACACTCCACTAGGCTATGAACTTGAGTTAGACGTCTGACTGCAAACAGGAATTCTGCCCATTTCATATGTTAAAAGGAACCACCTGTGCTTACATTACCCTGTTCGTAGATGTGAATGAAATTTCAGATAAACACCTGGAAAGTACCGATCTTGACAATCTTATGAAAGCCAGCTAGAATTATGGTGTCTAAATTATCTATTCTGGTGAGGGTACATGAAATGAAAAACCAAAAAGATCCAGTGTGCTCCGTTATGTTGTGTACTCTGCATTTATTTTGACATAATCGTAACTTAAATCACAGCCCCATGCTTGTCCACTCCATGATCTGTCACCTGTTGGAACAAATGACAGCTAGTTAGCTAATCTCTTAACTCACACAAGTGTCAAAATTTCATTTCAGCATAATTGAAGAGAGGAGAATGGGAAAGAATGTGCAAATGTCATTATTGTCACTCTTAGTATGTTTTTTCATTAGCAACTTTACAGTCTCAAATGTAAGCTAAAATAAATGATTTCAAATCAATCAAATAGAACTTCCAAGCTTCCCGCTTATGCAAGCAAATTTCGGTTAATTGCGTTTGGAAGTATTGAGAAACATAGTCCGAATGGGAGCTATTGAACAATTCTTGCCGTGAGTTGGCAGTGTAACATGAAGACTTGCATGGTTTAAAATGATATGGGGTTGTCAAATTATAGATTCATGGCTGTGGAAATACTAGTCAAATAAATGCACAGTTGCCTTGTGTTTGTCTTATATTATGGCATCTTGACGCTTACCCACAGATATATTAATATTAACTGTTCCATGAGCCTCACCAGCCTTTCTCATATAGTTGCTAGCAGCAGCCCTGAAAAGGTTCATATATCACTAGTTGAAACATAACGAGGAAAACCAGACAGACATCTGAGCAACTGGGAGGACTTGAGGACTTGTCTTGGCCAAGCCAAGCAAGTTGATCTCACCTGTCAAATGCAAGTGGTTGCCCATTATCCATCAGTAAAAAATCTCCAAGCCTAATTCGAAGATTGTTTTGTTTGAAATTGATCCCAGCATAGCCAGCAGCAGCAGCAATACGTCCCCAGTTTGGATCTCTTCCATATATTGCAGCCTAGTATCCGCGTGTCAATTAGACATGGCTAGACAAAGCATGGATAACTATTTCAAGTTTAGAATCATGCCTTGACAAGTGAAGAAGATGCCACTGAGAGTGCTATCTTTCCTGCTGCAGCCTCACTTTCTGCACCCGTCACTGAAACCTAAATATAAGGTACAAATTAGTTAAAGCTGCCAAATTCTAAATGGCTAACTGTGTTCCTATCGCAATATGCTAAGTAATCATTCCAATTTTCAAATTTGAGTAATAAAGGATCAAGTGGAACAGATACAATTTAGCTTCTGCACACAGCAAAAACTTGATCTTGTATTTGTCACATGTTATACACGTGCAATTTTTGTTTCTTCAGATGTGTGCCCCTAACTGGAGGAAGGGAATGTGATATCATTTTTTGTTTCCTTAATTATTAGAAGACATTTTAACATAGAATTAGACCTCTATCAGGCAGGTAGCTCCTTCTCCATCCCAAGCTATTGATTTGGCAAGGCCTTGCATAACCTGAGAGCAAAAATGTTGAACCTAGATTACCAATATTTACGGCTAATAATCAATCAGAGGCCAGGATACCACAATACAACATATGTTAACCTTCAAAAAAGTCCACGCAAACAGTTACATATGGGAAAGGTTAGATATACCAGCAGTAGAGTTGGCTGAAGATAGTTGGGGCATGATGCTTGATCAAAAAATAGGTTATGTTTAAAGAATGATGAACAAAAAGAAAGAAAATTAACATAGGTGATGATACAAATTAACTATGCATGCAATGGGCTGCGCCAAGCTTTGTAAGGTTCAAAATTTATAAAAAGAAGCCCAAGCCTAAGCCCAAAATTTGATCAGGTTTGCATAAGGCAGGACCAAATAAACTGAAGTCCGTTTTGATGTTTCAAGCCAAGTTCGGGTTGGGTTCAGCCAAAATGCCAACCCTAAAATTAGGCATCACAATATTTCATGGGTCTGTTACATAAAATATAGTTGGTAAAGGAAAAAAGGGAAATGTGAGTGCGCATGTTAAACTGGGATAAATACTTATACAAAGAATGAAAAATAGAATAGTTTGATACAAGTAGATTGTTAACATTCAGCCTCAACACATTATTCAGCCCAAGCCCATCCAAACCTACACTCGTAGGGGCAAGATGGGGAAAG
>JANITX010000006.1:10408114-10424599 GCA_027564395.1 Erythroxylum ulei
GAATATTTTCCAGGAGGAAACTACTGCTGTACTTACAACTTATACGTAAATAATACAATCTCTAAGATTACCTATCATAGATCAATGACAAATTTATGGCAGTCAAGCTTACCGCATCAAGGCTTGCTTGAAGTTGCATTGCCTCATAGCAGTCAAAAGAAGAAACATAGGTTGATCCAGATAATCCGCTAGCCAAAGCAATCACTGTATCATTAGTACTAGTATCTCCATCTACCTGCATCATCAGCAATCAGCACATAACCATACACAAGGGCATGCAAGGAATGCAAGCAAGTCAGCATTCTGTAAAGCAAAGCATAATTGCTTCCCAGGGATGCGGGGAATTTTAAGTACCTTAACACCAAGTTTCAAGAAAGTTCATAAAAACAACTGGGAAGCTGGAGGAAAAGTTAAACTGTATGGGCTTCTAGCTAGCTACGATCTCTTAGATCAGGAAAATTCAAATGCACTGGGAACCAACAAAACATTTAAAAGTAAACATGTCAAAGATTCAAAAGCAACAAATAGCTTTAAAGCAGTTGCAAAATTTGAGAGTAAATTTTAGCGTAGAAAAACAAGCACAATCTCAGCAAAACAGCTTAATGATAATTTTTGGTAGCAATCTGGATGAAATAAATCTAGCAACGTGCCAAACTTTTTGTGTGATGCTTGTTGGAAAAATTAATACGTTTTTACAGGATGAAATTTGAGTAATTAAGTGACCTACAGTTATTTGGTTAAAACTACGATTCACAGCGATCTGCACCATTTTCCGCCAAACATCACTCGCAACAACCGCATCAGTTGTTACTACCTGAAATTAGTAGAATGTAATAGGAATTAGAATACAATTTTCTGAAGACATAAGAGACAAATGATAAAAGGGACATACACCAAGCATGGTGGCCATATTTGGGTGGATCATTCCAGAACCTTTAGCCATTCCACCAATTTTTATATTTTTCCCTCCAACCTGCAGAATTGACAAACTACATATTATAAACTCCAACCTGCTTTCCTGTCAATTCAAAATTATAAACTCCAAATCTCAAGGTTTTACCACCCTTTGAGAGAGGCATGTTGGAAAAGAGAGTGAAAAAAAGACAGATGCCAGATATTAGTGGTTCAAAGCTTCAACCCATGGCGTTGGTGAACAGAAGATGTGTGAATGTTAACTGAGGATAAAACACTCTTTAAGCATGTGTTTAGGGTTGATTCATTTGAACGAGGAAGCACATAAGCACCTGTCATAAAATTCAAGAAAGGAACCATCCATACCTGTGTCTCAATAGCCACACTCTTACTAACTAGATCAGTCGTAGTGATTGCCACTGCTGCAGAACCTGCCCTGCATAAGAATTGAAAAAATGTATAAACAACAGTAGGATGTATAAAGGAGACAATACCATTTAGTGAACACAATGCTGAAGACCAAACAAGTGACTGAATAGATGGATGTTGTACTAAATAGAAAAACAAAGACTAATATGTGACAGAAAGATAATGATTACCCCTCAATAGAGGATGAGAGAACGTTAACCAATTTTGGAAGGGAATTTACAAGGGCTTCCTGCACATATTATTACAGGATGAGAATATGGTGCACAATTATTGAACATACCAACTGGATCAACATAAGGAATCAGGGTATATTTGTAGATTTTCCTTATTTACCTTCTTGATTCTTTGACCGATTACTCCAGTAGATTCGATCAACACTTCCTCTCTCTTTAACCTTAGCAGCTGAGACAATTGACAGAAATCACTAAGCTTAGGAAAAATATGAATTCACCAGGTAGATATGCTAAAACGTAGGCTTGCATACCGCAGCAAGCTTATCAGCACATTCTAGCAAATCTTGGTAACCTGCATCACCCTGAATATCATTGAAGGCATCTCTTAGTCAACACTTTAATGATAAGAGCAAGTGGTCAGATTGAGTAAAGCAACTCATATAATTTGGAAATAGCAAGATCGAAAAGCCAAAAATAATGATTTTTTTCTCCATGTAATCCATTCAAACAGGAATATGCAACTGAAGATATAAATAACAATGAATCCCTAAAAACGAAATAAGAAAATAGGAAAGTTAGCACTATTGTAGAATTCTTGGCAGAAGCTTACTGTTGCCGCATTTGCTTGACCAGCATTTACCATCACTGCACGTGCCTGAAGAAGAAATAGAGCTTTAGACTTTTAATCTATGGCTTATGCTAGTATAAATTACAATCAACCCTAAGCTGATTGACCATCAAACAAACAATATTTATGACTTTAAGCAATACATTTTTCCGCTCAAATACCACAGTGTTTTAAGTGATCGCTGAGGGCATTACAAGGATATAACTTTTAGTAAATTTTTTGTCTGAGATATAAATTAATATCAAAATTTAGCGATAGCACTGGATCATGTAAACACATATTAGTCCCTCCGTCCTGCGCTTAGTTCAGTAAGCATCAGACATTACCGCCTATAACATACTGACGCTCAAAATAAGCCCCCAAGATAAAATGCAAAAGAGGTAATAAAATAGCAAAAATATGTAGAGTTAGAGTATCATCCAGTAAAGAATTCAAAACTAACTGTAAAAGCCAATCCATTAAACTCTCTCCCATAAAAGGACAAAAACAAGCTCAATAGTTCCAAGAACATGGTAGGTACCATAACCCGATGCCACCACAACCTCATCCATAAAATGAATGATCAATGATATGAACAAATGAAGTTTCCAAACTCTTATCCTGAATTTACCGTCTTAGAAATCTCCAATGCCTGTTTACAATACAACACCGGTGCGGCTGCAACCATGTTAGTAGTGAATGAACCTGTAAGAATCAGAAAATCTCCAACATTAAAATCCTAAAATAGTAATCGTCAGTCCCAAACCCCAAAACATGTACAGAATTAAATCATTATCTAAACTCATAAACGTCACTATAACAAAATACAGTAAGAAAATTAAAACTACCTGCGGCTACAGCATCAACATCACAAGTAACAAGGGCGAGATCAGGCTTCTCTCCTTTCGCACGCAAACCACCATATATTCCCGCCGCTTTGAATCCTTTAGGAGCGGTTACTCCACCAGGAATCTACACCCACAACAACGCTCAGCCAATAAACCAGCTAATTCCACATCAAACCAAAATAAACCAAGTTCCACACGAACCAGAAACAAAAACAAATAACATAACAAATGATCGGTGGTATTGACCTGCTTCCATGGTCCTTCGGGGAGAAGAATGGGAGCAGCCGGAATGTAATTGGAAGCTTCACTGAGAGTCGAAGAAACCGTAAAGACTGTCAAACGGAAGCCGCTCGATGTCAAGTTCTGCAAATGCGCACATAGTTTTTAGCCAAAGTTTCGAGAGAAAAAGAAAAGACGAAGTAGGCTTCTGTAACTGCTAACTAACCTTCGGGCCGTGTGAGCGAGGGACTGTAGCGGATAGGAAGTGTGGAGGCGTGGAGGTGTACATGTTCTGGTAAAGGTGTGGAGTGTCTGGGAAGGCTAGTGATGAAGAAGGAGGAAAGGGAAGGAGGGCTTTTGTTTGGGCTATGTTGGAATCGAGTCACACTTGAAAGCTCTCGCTCATTGATTCTGTCTTGTAAGTCAATAGGTTAAGCTTGAATTTTCCCGATTTTAAATTAGGCTCAAACTTTTTAAAGTTTAAATCTTAAATTTTAAGTACAGTGATGTCATTTTTTAAATAACAAATAATATATACTTAACTTAGCCTCGTCAAATTTTAAAAAAGTTCCAATAAAATACTTAAATTTTTATTTTTTTCAATTTTGGCTCGAACTGTCAAAAGTACTATTAAAATATTTAAATTTTCAATTCTTTTCTGACAGTACTATTAAAACATTCAAACTTTCAATTCTTTCATTTCTACCTCGACGTTAATATTTCCGCTAAGTTTGCTTACATAATTTACTACGTATTTAAGAAATCTTAATTATTAATAAATGTCCAATCAAAATTAGCACAACAAATGAAGATTAATAAAAAAGATATCGTTTAATCACATAATTAAAATGAACTCCGATAATCTTACGTTTTGATTTTAGTTTTTTCTTTTATTTTCAGCTTATTCTTTCAATGCTTTCATCCTTTTATTTTCAAATTACGTAGCCCTAATGCCCTTATATTAAAGACATCAAAAAAACGAATTAAAAATGAAGAGTTGGCTGGTGTCGCACGCTGTAATGCGAAACTAGTTTGAAATATCATAAAAACAAACAGAAAACAAAAAAACTGAGAGAATAGGCAAAATAGAAAATACCACTTAGCTAAATTTGGAAAAAAAATTAAAAATTTTAATAATTTATTGCTACTTTTAAAATTTTGGGTTAGAATTTAGAAAAAATTGAAAATTTAAGTATTTAATTCCTACTTTTTAAAATTCGAGCTATACTTAAAAATTTGATGAAAGTTTAAATTTTATGTTGTAATTAACCTTTTGACTATGCCTTAGCCTGAAGATAGATGTTCCAGCCGAACCGAAGCTATTGCCAACCCTAATCAATTGGATTAGACCTAAATGTTAGTAAAAAATTTCAAATCAAAATTAAGTCATACACGATCATATGTCAATCCTACTTTAATGAAAGATCAATCATAAATGTTAGTGAATTAAAATTGTCATTTGATTTTGAATAACTGATTCATAAATAATTTATTTTAATTAAATAATTTTGAATATTGACAATTTATTAAAAACACATCCAAAAATACAAATTGTAAAATCTACTGATATAAAAAATTGATTAGAAATTTTCTTTTCTGTATTTTATAATTATTCATGATTAATAATTTGAAATGAATGTGTTGAAAACACTTGTATCACACCATAGCTCACCCCTTAGACCTAATCCTTTCTATATTGCCTTTTCTTCAAAAATTATGCAAGATCATATGGTGTGTAATCTGGGATGTATAAATAGTGCCTTTTCTTTTTCCATGTATCTATTTATTGTCTATGTAGAAATTTGCTTGAAGCATAAATGTTAATGGACCAAGGACGACCAATCCGCCATGGCCCGATCAACTTGGTCCAAACTAGGCCGGCGTCGGGCTTCCGACATTCCAACCCGTTTCGAATAGAGCTGGATGGAGATGCAGCGAGTGCAAATTATGTGATGAATGGATGATAATGTTTAATGTTACATCCTTTGTTCCCAAACAAATCACTAGTATTTGTAAACATCATGTTCTTTTCCAGCTTGAATTGCCCTTTGACTAAACCCCTCATGAGAAGAATACTGACCTGAATATGTGATTGCTTCCAATGCAATTACCCACACCATCCAACAGTCTTGTTAGTTGTAAAACCAGTCACAGATTGCTCTGCTTCAGGTTGAGGTGGTGGCCTATACTCTCTCGGCTTTGCCGGGTCGACAAAGATAACCCAACCATCCAAGAATTTGGCGTTCATACCTTCACGAGCCTTCTCAGCTTCTTCCATGTTAGTATAAGTCACAAAACCGAACCCCTTCGATCTCCCGGTGGGCCTATCGGTGATGACTTTCGCTGGACAGCCACAGCGAAGGAGATCAGAGGGCAACAAGCAAAATAATAAGAGAAAAGAGAGAAGTGCCGTTACCTTCAACAAGCTGACCAAAAGGAGCAAATGCCTCTCTCAGCTTCTCATCTGTTGTTAATCTTGAAAGTCCTGTTAGTTGCAAAAGCTGTCAACGGTTAGTAGCAGAATTTGCTTCCCTGAATACAATTCAACTTAGCTGAAACTAATAACCTACTTTAGAGACATCAGCAATTCTTCTTCCTTAATTTTGTCCTATTCAGTTCAGAAGATGATGTCTCTGTGATTCTTCAACTTCGGACATGTTAAATGAAATTTAAGCCCCAGAAATTTGCAGTTCATTATCAAATTCGAACAATTTACAGACAGACATCGAGCAACCACGAGATGGGTTGTCAGAACCTCCGAAATTTAATTTCAAGAACCAGAACACTAAATATTCCAAATCAAAATTTGTTTCAGCAGTGGGCAAATACTAAATGATCCACAAGTATTATGAAAAATGAAAGCGAACTAAGAATATGAAACACAGAATCTGAGTACCAAAACGCATACCACTAACAAAGAGTTTAGGAGAAGTGAGCGTCGTCGAATATAACCGAGTCCATGAGAAATTTGACGAAACCCCGAGAAGAGAGCGTCGAAACACAGAAGCGAATGCCATGGAACGCTCAAATGGGGGTTGAGATTTAGGAGTTCTTTACAAGTGCCGCCAAACCCTGGTAAAACCCTCCTCTTACGGTTTTAGGTGGTCGTCTGACGTTTGTATACATGTACGCACGCGGACATATATTTTTTTTACCGATTAAACTTTTATATATATTTGAGAATAATTGCATTATAATTTATATGGCCGGTCTTATTAAGCTTAGGATATCAATGGTCTGGCCCAGTCCAATGGCCCACGAGTCAGAGCTGACTTGGCCTAATCTATCCTTATTTTTTATAAAAAATTATAAAATAATACCTTTTTTTTTTTTTCCGATCGTCAAGTTGAATTATTTTGGCCCGTAGCTTGCTCATGGTCCGGTGAATCGGGGCCAAAATTAGATCAAACTGAGCCAAAATTGACATGTCTAATTAAATTATTTTATACAAATTAAGCAATTTCAATTTTTGAAATTTCAAAAAGGGATTTATTTATTTATCACTCTTTTTTTACTTATTTTATTTATATTCTACAAATTACGTTATTTAATGACCATAAGAGCAATTTAGTTCTTAACGTTACCTTAAAATTTAGGTCAAGCCCTAATGTTTGTAAAACGTTTAATATGAATCATAATATTTAAAAATCGTTCAAAATAACTCCTGACTTAACAAAATTAGACATTAAGTTTAGTCTCTGTCAAGTGTTGTTTTGAAAATTTTCCAAACGTTAAGGTTTATTTTGAACATTATATAAGTGTTAAGAGTTCATTTTGAAAGAATTGAAATGTTAAAAACTAAAAATTATTTATAATTTAAATTTATTTAATATGCTTAATTTATTAAATCAAAATTTATTCATTTTAAAGATATTTTAAATTTAATTATATTTATTAAATTAATTTTATTTAATCCAATAACAAAAATAAAAATTTTATTAAAAAATAAATTATTCATAATTTAATTAATAATTAATTAAATACATAATATTAAATTAAATCTAATCTAATCTTACTAATAATAAACCAAATTATGAAAAACCAAAACTACTTTTGTGATTTTTATAAAATTTAAAAATAAAAAAAATCAAATTCAAGCGAACATATTTTTCTCTCTTAATTGTGAAAACAAAAGCCAAAAATTAACTAAAACAAACAAAATCGTTCATTTACCTCAAGCGTGAACCGTGCCACAATTGCTTCCCTCGCGAATTGGTTAAATAGATTAAGCAAAATATGTTATTAACATGTTTTTAATTATAAATTCAGAAATAAGGGCAATAAATTTTCTTTGAAAAGGGAGACTTTATCATTATAATATACATATAAAAACTAGAGGTTATGTACAAATTTTATGTTAATTGAAATACTAAATATATTTATGAAAAAATCCCAACAAATTCGGGTGATGGAAGAAAGCAAAAGCAAATTATAAGGGAACTCCTAGTCCTATCTGCAAACAGGCAATCGCAAAGCATGCATGCATGCGTTATAAAAATGTCAGCATGCACCTGATTCTTCTCTTTTCACAGTACTTAAAAAACTAACTGCTTGTTATCAAACGAACCTACGGAATTTTGTAGTTTGAATTTGTCAAAAAAGAAGTCTTCAACCAGACCTTTTTCAGGCTGCTGTCTGGACTCTGGCGCCTAAACAAAACACACACAGGTAACTGAGAGGAAAAGCAGCCGCTTCATCACCAAAATTATACTTCACGCCATTGCTTTTGGCACTTCCTTCTCTAGCATTGATGTGCCCTTAAAAATCGTCAGTTGGAAATCCCGCGTATACCGCAACAGCTGATCAACAAAGAGAACAATACACCGGTTTCAGTTCCATCACTCACTCAAACAACTTGCAGCTACCGCTTAGACTTTGCAAATTATTCAAAATCATTGAAACGCAATAAAATTTTATAACATCACCGCATTCCGGCTTTTGTTTGAAGTTTGATGATTAGATGATGTCATGGGGAACAGATGTAGGTTACTTCAACCATGCAGATATTCAAACAACTGAAACTTACTTGTCCCTCACTCATCTTCCTGAAGCCAAATTTATTTGTCCAGATTGATTCAGCTTCCTCGGCTGCAGGTAGCACCAGGTTTTCCACATTCAAGAAGCATAACAACCTCTCAATGGATGAGAATAGAGCTTGGAAATAGCCCTGGACATATTCAGATACAAAAACTTTGCAAGGTTAATTATCAGATCTCACTTTTTGGGAAAATAAGCAAGCAACCTTCATCCAACGTCAAATTCTTACCTTTCCCTGATGTTCTCTGCATGTAGCAACCAGAGGAAGCTCTGCAACTGCCCTTCCAAAAATTCTAAGAAGTCCAGCAGACACAACAGTACCCCTGTGTAATAAAAGAATAATGATGGAACAATTAAATAAGACATTCATGACCTTTAGTAGTCAAATGGAACAAGTTAGCAATAAGCGCTGAGGCATATCAACGGAAACCAACTTACTTTACGATCAAAAGTACACAATACATATTCCCGAACTCTTGGCCAGATATGTTTCTCCTGCAAGACGTTCCAAGCAATATTTATCAATGACAGATGAACTGCAAAAACTGGAGAGAAATAAATAACAACAAACAAAGACACTGGAATGTGCAGAACTATCATGTCAAGCTAACACAATAATCACTTTATCTATTTTGAATTATATCTAGCTATTGAGAACCAAAAGAAAAAAGAAAAATTAATAGATGTAAGACCTAGCATCAACTTAGTTGACAGTACAAGACGAGCATGAAGACAATGCTTTCAATAATTTCCCTCCTAAGAAATTTACAGACTAAGAACAACTAGACTCTTCCAACTCCATCCAGGGATATTCAAGTCTGGCTGCTTTAACATCTGAAAGAATAGCTACTCCACAGAAAACGTAATAAAGAATCAAAAGAATGTAGCCAGAAAAGTGTGCAAGAAAGAGTGAAATTACCCATAGACCATAACAGGAATCAGATCACGACCAGATCTTGCAACAATAGGATCAAAACACTCCTGCCAAAAAAAATTGGAGGAAAAACAAAAGGTAAAGAGACAGAAAATAATAAAATAGGAAGCATCACTGTTCATATAGCATTGGAAAATCAAAAAACTCAGCAACTAAACAAACAACAAAAAGCAGAGCCCTAATTCGGAAACTTCTGGTGAAATTTTAAAAGGGAGATTTTTGTTAACCCGTTTTAGGAAGACCCGAGAATACATGAGATGACTTTGTTCACGGTGACATTTCTTTAGATTACAATGTCGTTTGGTCTTTGTTTTGATATACTGTTAGTAGGATAATGGATGTACTGAACTCATTTCTTATTTAATTCATTTTAATTTTTCTAAAACAAAAACAAAAAGCAGCCTTCCCAACAACTGGATATGGAGAAGGAGAAGAAGAAGACGAAGAGACCCTCTTGAAAAGCAAATATTACTCATCATTTGAGCCAACTTCATTGCCTCAAAATATGAAAAGATCTATCCAAGTCCAACACTGAGATGAAGCAGAGAGAGAAAGCTGTTATTTAGCACTGGAAGGTGGAAGGAAGGAAGGATATAATTACTCGGAAAATTGCAGTAGCTGCTGAAAGCAAATCTCTGCGGATGCGACTTTTTCCCATCAATATTCTCCATTGAACATCACCGGCAACTTCATCAAACAATAAACCTCTCTCAGAATGTTTTCTGTTTATAATATCCAACAGTTGAGGGGGAATCGTCTGCACTCCACTATTAACAGATTCATGTAGAGCTTCATGGATCCGATTACAGTCATCGGAGCAGAACCAATCCTCCCTTGGAACTTCCTGAAATGAAACATATAAGAAGTACTAGTGACTACAATAGCAAAATTAACCACACTGAAGCAACTGTTTTAGGACTAGGAACCTACTTTTAAATCACACTGCCCGCTGTCCCTCAAACAACCAACATGGAACTCTTTTTCACACTGAAAAATGAAAAATAAAAATCATAATAAGCTACACAATCAAGAATATAACAAATGCTTCCTTAAATTATCTGGATGTAGAAAGAACCATACTTGATCACAGTAGATAACTGTTCGGTCACCAAATGTCTCTGTTCGAAAATCATGACCCCTAGTGAAAATTAAAAAAAGAAAAATGTAACATCTTGGCAGACAAAAAATGTAGAACGGAGAATAGGACACAATTTTGATGATCAACCAAATAGACAAATAAATTGAATTAATAGAATTATAATTTCAAACACAAAATGAACAACAGAACCATGTAATGATCAAATGCATCTTAGAAGTTTGTTTTTTTATCTGTCTAGGTCATCATATCCCATGAAACAATCAGATAGTTAACTCATTCTCCACCATTTGTTACTTACCACAAACAATGATAAACCATAATATGATTCCAAGCTATAACCATATCAAGCTAACCAATTCTGTTCCACCATCCCAAAAGAGTACAGTTTAATGAAAAACTCAATGAACCAACCTACCGGCAAATAGCACAGCCACCAACTTCAGATTCAGGACTTTTAACAACTCGAGTTGATCGAATAATGATAGGCCTTGCTCCGTGGCTTGATTTATTACAGTTTGGACAATACCAAGAACCCTTGGGAACAGACTGTAAACCCAAACATGCTGCACCACCAACAGATCCAAGCAAATGAAATAGAATGTGAGAATACTTAATGACAGGCTACAATTTTTAAAAGACTGAGTTAATATGCAAGATCCACTGAATAAATCCATAACAGTCGGAATAATTTAAACTTAAATAAGCCAACAACCTATAGGAACGGGACGTTAAACTGGAAAAAAAAATTAGTACGATAAGAAAATCAAGGGAAAGAAACTGAAAAAGAGCATTTGACGGGAAAAAGGGAAGCTATAACATAAACTACAAACAACGTATACCTGGATGAAATGCCCGAGGACAAGTTTCACAACATATTAGGTTCCCTCCATCTCCACATTTTGTGCACATATCATCACTCATACTAGTGGTGAGACTTTGCCCATTTGCCAGTGAAATAGCTATGTCATGAAGGGTCACCCCATTAGAAGTGTAAATGTGACGGTAACTGCAAAAGATACCAAATTTTTATCATAAGTAATCAAATCTAATTTACATCAACAAAGTTCCAAGCTACTTTAAAGGCTACTCACGGTTGTCGCCTGGCAGCCATTCCAGCATGTGCCTCAAATTGAGAAGGACTAATCTGTTAAAGAAAACAAAGATAACTC
Organism: Erythroxylum ulei; assembly: GCA_027564395.1. Classification (NCBI taxonomy): domain Eukaryota; kingdom Viridiplantae; phylum Streptophyta; class Magnoliopsida; order Malpighiales; family Erythroxylaceae; genus Erythroxylum; species Erythroxylum ulei. Next base: position 10,419,542 of record JANITX010000006.1, read on the forward strand.
AAATATTACAAGTGAACAAAAGATTGGAATTAAGGCATTACATGCAAGATTCAGGATCCAATATGATTGTAAAGCCTGCTTCATTGCATTACCTCTGTTTCACAGCAATTACAGACTATACCATTTCCAAGTTTGTAGCCGCCCAATATTTTCTGCAGAAAAGGGCATCATATAAATTTGGATAAGATAATGATCAAAAGCATATAATATCATAATTATATAACAAACACGTTACCTGTCCTTTGACATAATAAGCCAAGTCAGCTCCATCTGGAAGACCGTTAGGCATGAAAAGTAACCGGTGAAGATCATTATCTCTGCCAACATGCAGAAAGAACTTCCCGGTTAAATTAGTCGAGGTACATTTTCTTTAAGAAAAGCAGAGTTTCACAAATATAATAATAGCAACCTTCTCTTAGAACCACCCTCTGGTGTTTTTCTTTGTTTAACAACCGATCCAGCTTCAAATAAGCTTGGTCTGCATGAAGCACAAACCAACAAGTGAACAAGACAGGACTATAGACTAAAGCCAAATAACTTTGAGCAAATACATGTAAACCAAGCAATCACACTGAAATGCTAAAAGATAATATTTTTGCACTTCTATTTTTGACTCCTCAGAAAGAGAGCAGAGAGTGGGAGAATGTGACAGACCGCTTCAGTGCATGTTTCCTCTCTTCTGAAGTAGTCATATAAGTGTCTTTGAAAAGATTGTTGTGTAGAAATGAGCTTGATGCTGGCCAAGCACTTCCTTGTAAAGCTTGGTTGGAATGGCTGCAAGTTCCATAAAATTCATAGCAAAAGGTAACTTGAAATTAATTCATTGCTACTATAAAGAAAAGAAATTATAGCCAAAGGCCAGCTAAAGCTTTCATGCCCAGGAAAAAAGATTTTAGAGGCTTTTGTAAGAACACCAAACTATTTTCTATCAGAATAAGCCCGCACTGTTTTGTACTTCTTCACCCACCACATGAAGGTATACACCAGACCAGACATACACAAAGGACTGCATGATCAGATAGTTAGCAATAACGAAACAAATCCCTGAAATTGCTAACACAAAAAAGACCTGACTTGATAGAAGGAGAGAAACATAAACCTCTAAAGGGGTCTTGGCACAAATTTACCTTAAAAAGAAAAAAAAAGAGGCAACATCTATGACAGATCTATGGTCATTCATCATATCAACATGTGCATTATTAGAGATTGCAAAAAAAAGGATGATCAGAAGGAATTGAAGGGAGAATAGCAAACAAGAATCAGAACCTTAATAAACAGTTACTGGGAAATTTTCAGTAATAAGGAAAATATAAAGAGGAAGCAACTTCTTATCAAGGCAAGAAAGTGGTGCGGAAAGACGTGAGAAAGATACGAAGATGTTGTATATTCCGTTCATTGTCATGTGTCTGCAATTGGCTCTATAATACAGAAAAAAACTCCATATCTAAGAGTCATCACATTGAAGAGAAAGGAATATGGTTGCCTTTACAACTTAGTCAGTTAATGGTTACAGCAGAGCAGCATTTATTCACATCACAGAAAATTCTATTACTTTTACTCTGAATTAAGCAACAAACAAGTAAATCCCATTTAACTAAAACTTGATCAATTACTCTAATCATCAAGTTTTGCAATCAAATTCTTCAGTGCAAATTATAGAAAAGAATATAGGAGAACAGAAACAGGAATCAGATAAACAAGGTCAGAAAAAGAAAATAACAGGGCTTCACCTTAACAGGGAATAAACCGAAGGTAGTTGTCTGTGACTTCCTTTATCTACTCCTACCGCTTCATTGGTTTGCTGAAGACTAGCTGCATATGCAATTAAATTTAATTAAAAAATTGCATCAAATCTCCATACACATCTACCTTGTCCAATTGAAACAATAGGACATTTTCTCGTGATTATTGTTACTACAGTAGGCTATGAATAAATTAATACAAGCATTGTTTTTACTACAACACTGCTAAATGTCTCAAGAAGGCAAGCACGACATGTAATATATGTAACGTTTTCACCTTTCCAAACCTGGAAGAATTCTTCATTAATGGAAGAGCCAGCCACGTCTTTCACAACTTCATCCAGCATACTGAGTGGAGCAGTCTTCACTTCTTGAATTATACTATAAATTGGCCTCCCATTCTCTAGGTATATATGGTTATTTGGATGTCTAGTTTTAAAACCAGCATGCTGCTCAAACTCATAGGCACTAAGAACCTATGCAATCACAACTCAGTCAGTTATTAGAGATGCTTAATCAATATATGCCTGTGAAGTTAAAAGGGTAGAAACTTACCCTGGAGAAATTGCACATTGAACAGCCGCACAAGTATCCTCCGCCATCTATAATCCCATCTAGCTCTCTCTGACGTACCATTTACAATAACATTAGCATTTTGTGTCACCAATAAAATTTACACAATTCTGATAACTGAAACATCAAAGTCTGCTTACCGCTGGACTAAAGGACAAATATTTCACCCTCGCTCCATCAAGGATGCCAGTAGATAACAACTTTTTAACATTTGAAGGGTAGTTATGAGGAACTACTTTCTTAGACATCTTTAACTCCATATTAGGATTACAAGCATACCTATCCATACCTTCAGAAACTTCTCCGCCCGAATCAATCCAAGTAGAGTAGCTCCTTCCATATTCAGGCACTGAAGTAACTGTCTGGGTACCATAATCCTCCTTTCTTTTGCTAAATTTGAAAGTAATCTTCCTAATCCCAGATGAACTAACATGCTTCGGTATCTCCAAGACAACATGACAAACAGACACAGAATCGGAACTATCCTTCTGAAGAGTGCCGACGTGTGAGCTCACGTTCTCACTACTAGGTTGCCCTTCCTCACACGAACTTCCAGAACAAGTAGATGTTTCCTCACCATGACCCACTTGATCACTCCGCATCAGTTCAGCCCGTTGGCTACTGATATCTTGGCAACTCAAAGTATTCTCTCTAGATGAATCTGTGGGATTCGAAACTTCAGACTTAACATCTTCATTCGACGCTTCTTTTGCTTCTTTCTTGTCAGGAAATGTTTCCTGCTGTATGTTATCTATGAGAAACTCATTGACACAAGCCAAATCAGGAACCAATTCAGTTCCTGAAGTATTCTCCTTCTCCAAATTCACATCCGTGGCCATTTCCACACAAACTGCACCTTCTCCCATCAAGAAACCTCAAATTAACAAATGCTAAAACCGTGAAAGCACTAGACAGCATTCAAGATATTAAAAAACTGTGTGGCAAAAACGAATTGAACCATATTCGCTCATCCCAAAACTGCTCAATAATCTGAAATTACATTGACAGTGGCACGTAGATTGAATCTGAATTTGTATTTACCTCCAGAGAAAACTAGAACAACCATTGACAACTATTTACCCAAAGAAAACGATACAATAACAAGTTGAATGAACACTCCAAACTGTCAATAACCGCTAAAACTGACATCCAAATCCACTGACCAATCCTACACACACTTCTGAAAATTTTTCACAAAGCCTACCTCTAACAATGAATCCAAACACAACCTCTTGGTGGAGCCAAAAACACAAGTTTCTTCTTCAAATTCGACTCAAATAAACCACACGAGAGTGGGCCTTTTTGAGTCAGATTCGGGATCTTATAGATCTAATGTTCGTAGAACACTAATTGAGCTTTTTGTTATCCAAAACAAAACAAAAAATACCGATTCGATCGGGGAAGGTCTCAGGAGATTAAGTTGTTAGGGTTTTGATTTTCGTGGGAAAAATAAGAATCGAAAGCAAAAATAAAAACCGGTGGAACAGCTTCAACTTTTTCCAGAAAAGATAAAAGAGATAGAAAAGAAGAGAAAGAAGCGTCTGTTACTTTTATATATATAATATATACAGAGAGAGAGAAACCGCCTCTTGGTATTTCCTGAAATTTGATATTATAAAAAAAGAAAAGGAGGGAGAAAGAGGCGGTCTGTTGTTCACGATATTTTGGAAGTTACAAGAAAACAAGTGGATAAACAATGGTGGGACCCTTTCTTGTTTTATTAGCACATCTGTTCCTGTAAGAGCGAGGGACGTGGCAAGACCATGAGAGTGCAGTGTTCCGTAAAAAGTTCGAGGGGTACACCGTACACGTCTGCGATGGTGATTCGTGGATCCAAATTTAATAGGTTTGTTGGGCTCTGTCTCCCACTCAACAATTGAAGCCCGTCGAGTTTGTCAACCGGGTAAAAACCTTTTTTTTTTCGATTTTTGATTTGATTTATTTTTATTATATTTATTGTTAAAATTTTCAATTTATTGATTAATTAGTTAATTTTGATAAATTAATAAATTTTATAAACTAAAATAAATAAATAAATTTTTAATTAATAGTTTATTTAATTAAATCTCAAATTATTCGATTGATAAAAATAATTATTTAATTTTTTCTTTCAATCTCCGGTGGGACGATGACTGTGCGATGAGGTTTTCGCAAGGGCTCATGCAGGTAGGAAAGATACCCAAAAAAAAAGGGGAGGATGACTGTGCGATGAGGTTTTCGCAAGGGCTCATGCAGGTAGGAAAGATACCCAAAAAAAAAAGAGGAGGATGGTGTCATAACCAGTGGTGAAGCTACCTACAGCTCGTGAGAGGGGAGGGGGACGCAAGTCTGCATACACGGCAAGCAATGAACACCCTTTTATGTTGCAGGTTATCCTAGCCCATCATGCGTCGTATCCGTTGTCTCGAGCCTCCTGACAACTTGACGTTGTTTTAAGCAACCGTCAGCTTTCTCCTGTGGATAACCGTTGGTACCACACTTTTTAGCCTTCGTTTTAAGCTTCACAAGTTAGCTCTATCTCCTTTTTGTTATTATTATTACATTAGTTTTATTAATAATTTAGTATTTTTATTTATATATTTAGTTATTTATTTATTTTTGTTTATATTTATTTATTATTATTATTATTATTATTATTTATTTCTTATTTTTATTATTTTATTATTTTACTTTTTCCCTCTATAACCTGCATCACTCGTATCTTGTCTCATTTGTATGTGAATCTACCGGAAACCTCTCATTT
>JANITX010000006.1:10444427-10459366 GCA_027564395.1 Erythroxylum ulei
TTAATTCAAATTTTATTTTAATATTTATATAATTTAAATTTAATTATATGTAATAATAATTATTAAAATTTAATTACATATAATTTAATTATAAAAATTAAATTATTAGTAAATTTTATTGATAATTAATTTTAATTTATTAATATATAATGTTGAATTAAAATTTTTATAATTTTAGTAAAAATTAAGTAATAGATATTTAAATGATAGATTATGAAAAAAACAAAAACTATTTTGAAAAACCACATAAACTAAAAATTTAAATAAATAAATATATTTTTTAAATTTAAAAATAAAAAAATAGAAATAGAAATAGAAATACAAACAGCCCTATAATTTATAAGTTTCTTCATTATTGTCCCCACCAGAAAAAGTGAACAAGAAAAGGAGATGGGCAGGAGGAAGAAGGTGATATCTAATATGGCTGACTATCACATCAGAACTCAAATGAAAATTAAGGATTCCATTTTTATATGAATATTATCTAAAGATGGCCTGAGGAGCTTGGAAGTTTTAGTTTTCGTCTTCAGACTTCAGGGTTTTGAAGCAGAGTTAACGAGCTTGTTGCTGAAGTCCCAGAGCTCCATTGCCAACTCTTCATTCCTTCCAAACGCAGTCGTTTCCATCTCGTTACAGTCCGCGAAGTACTTTCCACTCACACCTTTCAGTCTTGGATCAAGTGCTACGTAGCAAGTTGTTGCTGCTCCCTGAGAATTTTATATCAATATAAACTTTGTATATAAATTGAAAGGAGAAGTTAAAGAAGTTAGTAACCTGAGGCACATTCTTCCACAAGAAATAGGTAAACGCCTTGAAAATTCCTGACAGGGAAAAGATATCAACAAGTTTCATATCTGAACAAAGTTAAGTTCCAGGATCATGCATGCATATGTTGGGACATACTCGTTGAAATTGCAGAATGTCTCATGAGGTTAGTCATGATCAATCCCGGGTGAACTGCATTTGCTGTAATGTTTGCACCCTCTGCCTGGGAAGGATAAAAGAAAATTTTACTTGGCAAGCTTCATCTGATGACTAACCTGAAAGTTTCAGTTTATTACCTGCAAGCGACGAGAAAGCTCCCTGGCATGCAGGATGTTTGCTAACTTGGACTGCCCATATGCCCTTTTGTCAGAGTAGCTGGAGCAAAAAAGGTTCGTGTTATATATGGTAAGTAGGTTTTTCAGAATATCTGAATCTTGTTGGTTCTGGTGAGGCAAATACCTCTTCTTATCGTTGAGATTCTCAAACATAATTCCATTGCTGTAAGTGTGGATATGAGCTATGGATGCCAAGTTCACAATCCTGCCTTCAATTCCTGTGGCTTTTGCAGTTTCTCTCATCTTATCAAGGAGGAGATTGGTCAACAGGAAATGCCCTGAAAATTGGTAAAATTTGGACCCATTTAACCAACCTGTACACTGGAACATGCATATGGTGCATTATATACTTTCACCTACCAAGATGGTTCGTTGCAAATTGCATCTCTATTCCATCTTCAGAGAGCTGGTAAGGGCAGAACATCACACCAGCATTGTTTCTGAAACACACAAAACGGATTCCTGACGATCAAGTTCAAAAACAAAAAAGAACAAAAGAACAAAATTTCCCAGAAGTTAAAAACATTTGAAGGGAGTGGGAGATCACATTAAGATGTTAAGAGGTAGGTCAAGAGAAAGAAATTTGTCAACAAATTCTCTGACGGATTTAACAGAAGACAGATCCAGCTTCATAACATCCACACGAGCAGTTTGATGATTCTTCAGGATAAGTTCTTTTGCTTCATTTGCAGCTTCCATGTTCCTTGCAGCAATAATGACATGAGCATTACGTAGAGCCAATACTCTTGCGGTCTCCAACCCGATCCCACTTGCTCCACCTGCATTTAACTTGTCAGATTTCAGCCTTTTCATCGGAAAGCGTAAACATGTTAATAAATTTTAAACCCTGAGCAAAGGGCAGACATTCTTGTGGTTTTATCACTATTATCCTGAAAACCAAGCACAGAAAGCGAAGTTCAAGCCCTTAAAGACATTTGATATATAATTTAAGTTTGTTGTTGCAATGAAACAAGAGGGTTACAGACCCATTTGTCCCCTCATGTTACTTTGAATTCACAAACTTAATCAATAAGAGGGCCTAGTTGATTTAACTTCTGCTGGACCCTCCTGCTTTTATATTCATAAAAAGTCCAAAACAATATGAATTTCTCTTTTATGCTGCCCTTTACAAGACCTGGGTCACTGCAACTCCAACTCCTGAGGTCCTCCATTTTCAGAAACTTAACCTTGCCTTGACTATTGTACGTTAGAAGCAAACTACGGGATCAGAAGTTCAAGTTCTAATTGGTTTTTCATAGTATGGACAAGATTTATGAATTAGGAAAACAACAAAAAACGTCGAAGGTGGAAATCCTGAAGGAAAGGTGCAGATAAATGCAGAAAAGAAGTTATGTGGAACACGACAATTAACACCGATGAAAACTTGGTTCAGATCACTTGAAGGAGATGATAAAAGATGAACCAAAAGAATTTCTAAGAGTGTTCAAAACACAAAGAAGAAGAGAGGAAGAAGACAAAGAGTTAGTGTATCTGAAACAGACAATGTTTGCTCGGAGATATCAATAAGCCACAAGAATCACAGAAGTGTTCGTCACGTAAGAGAACAAGGAAAAAATATAATAATGCAAAGTTGGTGAGCCCTTGTAAAAGGATCATAAGCCAAAAAGGAATACCTATGAATTCCCAACATTAGCAACAAAAAACCAACATGGGAAAATATGTACTTTGGTTTAGCTGAAAAAAAGGAAACGAAGAGGCAGACCAGTAATAACAACAGTACGATTGCTTGCATCAATTCCTTCAGTGACTTGTTCAGCAGTAGAAGCGGATCCAAAACCGCTGGGGCCAGCCTTCCCTGTTACTAAAGATAATATGTCCATTTTACCAAAAACCACTCACTCAAGTTCACAAACACAGACACAAAAAGACTGAACTTTAGAGTGTTTTGCTAAAAAATGACAATAGTGAGTAGGGTGTAGAAGAAAGTGATTGTTGACTGATTTAAGAAGAAGAAGAAGCACAAGAACAAGAACAAGAGCAAGAACAGCAAGAAGAAAAGCATGAACAATTCAGGACCAATGTGTGTACTTTATAGCTGTGTGCTTATAAATGATCGTCGGTGTAGAGCTGTTAATACCCCACAACGACCTCCGACCTTTTTCGTACCATATCTCTGCCATAACTTGATGGCACCTGTTTCTATACCACACCACCATTTATTATCTATATCTTCGTCATAATCATATCACTATTCTTTTGTATTCATTCCCCCGTAGCTTACTTAGCTATATCTACACTGTATCATCAATCTTCATAATCGTATCATTATTTTTTTACTGTTCATTCGCCTATAGTTTAGATAACTGCATCTACATTCACTTCTAGTTTAGGCCAAAGATATCATTTGCATGTCAACGAAATACAAAAATTCTAAGTAAAAGCTATTTCTAATATTAGGCCTTTTTACAGTTTTCTTAATACGTAAATTCTCTTAACAAGTCAGAAAATTGTATGTTTACGATTAATGTGAGTAACTATAGGAAACCTTAATCTTTATATAGTTTCCATATCGGACTCCCCCATCACAAGATCTACATAGATCAAGTTCATGCTGAAAGGAACCTATTTTCTATCCAGACTTTGACCCATTAAGCTAAATCATTTATTGAGTCACTTTATTATCTTTAATTAGATCAAATTACGTAACTTAACTGATAATTTATTAAAAGTCAAAATTATAATTAATAGTTATCCACTCAATAGGAAAAAGTCAAAATTATCTCTAAAGACAAAAATGTCTTACAGTCTAAACCAATTAAACAAGGTTTTAATCATATCTGATTAGTCGTTGAAAATTTTGCATGAGCGTTACGGCATAACAAACAACGCATCATTAATGTTCATTAATTTCATACAACAATGTGCGTAATTGTGTAATGTTCATTATTTAATAGACATTCATTTCAATACGTAATTTCATGAAAAAGCCAAAGTGCAAAGATGGTCAAGAGGCAACCACCATGAATTATAGCTGTTTAAAGATGAGTCAAAACTGAAAATTGGTTTCGGTAAAAGCCAAAAGGAAGCTCAGTTTCCATTACCCAAATCGTTTAAAAATAAAAATTCTTTTTTTTTCCCTTTCTTTTTCATCCTATCTTCATGAAGATGAAAATTTTTTAGGGATCATTTGGTTTAAGCACGAGGTTGGGTATAGATATGAGTATAATAGTAGAAGGGAATGAAAATGGGTATGAAAAATAAAAAAATGATATTTAGTTTGTAACTTAAGTTTTGGTATTAATACCGGAAATATTATTTGGTTTGTTGCATTAATGATAATGAAATACAATATAATACCATTTTTTCCATATTATATTTAAAATGAAATATAAAGCATAAAACAACATCAAAATATGAGTGCTTACATTGAAATTAATGTTCTACATTGAAATTAAATATTTTACATTTAAATTAAAGATAGCTATTACGTTAACGAATATGAGTGCTCACAGAATGAGCAATAATATTATAATTATGAAATAGCTATTATTGAAATAGCTACAAGTTTTCAATAACTTCAAAATTGAAGAGCCCATGAGCTAGTTAAACAACTTTATAATTTTGAATAATAATGATAATAAAAATAATAATAAGAAAATTAATTTTGTATAATAATAATAATAAAGTGTAAAAAATTTATAATAATAATTAATAATAACAGCAACAGCAACAACAATAATTAATTATTATTATTATTATTACAAAATTTATAATAATAATTAACAATAATATTAATAATAATAAGATAATTAATTTCATATAATAATAATAATAATAATAATAATAATAATAATAATAAGATAATTAATTTCGTATAATAATAATAATAATAAGATAATTAATTTTGTATGATGATGACGATGATGATGATAAGTTTAAAATTTATAATAATAATAATAACAATAATTAATAATAATAATAAGTTTAAAATTTATAATAATAATAATAATAATGAAGATGATGAGTTTAATAATATAATTAAGAATAAAAATTGCTTATGTGTGGAAGGGGTATAAATAGTAATCACTACATTAGAATGAAAACTTGATACCCACCTCCCTTTAGAGAATTTAGTAGATTCCCAAATTTAATGGGATAAATCTATTTCCTTATAATTGAAAACCCTACAGCAAATATTATTTTTTACAATTATTCCATTCTTTTATTTCGAAACTCTCAAATCAAACGACCCCCTTTAGCTTCCGTCTGTACCAAGATTTTAGACGGAAAGGATATAGATTCTTTATTTGAATACCTTTTATTAACCTATTTTTTGGAAATTCTACTTTTTTCGATCCGGCCGGACTATGAGCTTACCATCTCTATGCCCTCTTCTAGCCCTTTCTATTCTCTTTTATCTTCCATATGCTCAAGGAAGAAAGGTGTGAACGTTATTAAATAGAATAGATTGAATTATACTTGTCAACTACGGTATTGAATGCCGTCTTCATGTTTGTGTTGTGTGCATGTACACTAATAAAAGCAGATGTGTGACTTCATCAAACTTCTCCGTGTTACCAATCTTAGAACCGCCTTTGATTTAATGCAAGTAGTGGGAATGGATTTAATCTGATGTATTCACAATTCACATTCTTACCTTTGACTTTTTCCAAATAATGCATACGAAACAACTACTTCGAAGAGATAGGAATTTATGAGTTTGCTTTCTTTGCCGATGTAGGAAGTCACATGATTAGTTCGATCACATAGGATCAATATAGTCATTTCAACTTTTAGAGGCGATTCCAGTTTAGTATGTAAATTTTTAGTTATTTATTTAAATTTGTCATTTAATTTAAATTTATTAAATAATTTTATAATACACAATTTAAAAGATATTATTTTTACTAGAAAATTTATGCAATATACATTAAAAAGGTTGTAGTTAGAAATTCCTTAATTTTTTTTAGAAACGAAGGAATCTGTATTTGCTATTTTTTAGATACGCATTAGGTAAACCTCCGAATTGATACAATAGTTTGCAAATCACGTCAACTGAGTACTCTGCACTAGACAAACCTTGTACAACAGACTCGATCGAGAAAACGTAAGTAGAGAGATTCAAACACAAGACCTTTTAACCTTATGCCCTCCACTTCATCAACTCGACCACCCCTAGGGAGCCCGTTAGATTGTTCATTAGATTAAATTCATAACTCCTTATAACTTTAGTTTTATTAACACCCATTTTTTACCGTCAATCTACTTTAAAAAATTCTAATTTTAAATTTCAAAACGGTACCGTAAGTGTTACGTATAATGTCACGTGACAAAAAAAGACGTTATTTTAGAGTTTATAATTAAAAATGTTATCATAAATGAATGATAAAAGGAATTAGTATTATAAAACTAAATGAATGATAAAAGGAATTAGTATTATAAAACTAAATTATAAAAAAATCTAATTTTTAAAATTTAAAAATATATATTGATAATATATTAACATACTAGGATTAAGAGGATCTAACCCAATATATTTATTAGTAATCCAAATCTTGAGTAGTAGACTGCACTGTGTCTACTCAATCCAAGTTGGAGACAAAACCAATTAATATCCTAGGTAGCCTAAGTCATCCAGTTCTTATTTATTTATTGCAATGAGTAGATGGGAAGAGTTGGATTAGGATAGTAGAAACAAGCCTGCATGGGTAGCTCAATTGGTTATCAAAAAGGAAGTTGAGTGCAAGATTTTAGGTTTGAGTCTTGGCAGCGACAACGTAGGAGTTCATCTAATGTGGTGGCTCCTTATGCATACCAAATAATAGGCTACCTTTTTGATCAGTTAAGTGAGATTAAAACGTGATTTATCTCCCCACAATTTTGTCGAGCTAAAGTGTGGAGGTGTCTAGAGTGAGCGATTCTACCTTTTGAATGTAAGGATAATAGAAACAAAAAATTTATTTCTTTCATTAAATTACGGAAATAATTTCTTTATTGTATTAAAAGTTGATATCGAAAAGATTTGAAGGGTCTCGTCTAGTCACGAAAATAATTTCTTTATTGCATTATGTAGTTTCTTTTAGTCTTGACGAGGCAAAGAAACTACTATAGATTCTACATATGTATATAAATCTTACGTAAATATGTGAATAAAATTTAGTAACACTTTACGTAAAATTAGACCAACCGCCTGTACCTAAACAAACAAATACAGTTGGCTAATTGTTGTGTGAATAGGGGTCATGACATTGTCTAAGTCTCAGCCTCTAGCTGGCTGCATGTTACTCTTGTGGTCCTCTACCGTGCCCAACTTACGTCGCAATTTTGCTTCATTGCACCCAAATTGCAATTCAAGTGCTTCAAAATGGGGTCTTAATGTACTTGCTTTAGAAATGGTCAGGCCATCCTGAACCTCAGTTTTAATATTGATATTAACAATGATCGGATCGAGTTAGGTTCTTATAAGATTTGGGTTGGTTAGAATTTTTTATATTGAACTTATTTTGAAAATTCAAATTAGATCAAATCGAGTTAGGTTTTCTAAATTTAAAACTCAATTTTTTTAAAAAATTTGCTCATTAATTTTAATGTGGATCGATATGAATTTGAATTAAATTTAAAAATTTTAAACAAATTTGAGTTTATTTTAAAAACTCAAACTCAATTGAATTTCATATCTAATTCAATTAAACTCTTTCAAATTTAAAACTCGTAACTTTTTTAAAATTCTGCTCGTTAATTTTGACTTAAATTTGATCTAAAGTAAAAAAATTTAAAGAAATTTAAGTTTATTTTAAAAACTCAAATTTGATTAGATTTCAAACCGATCTGAGTCAAGATTCTTAATTTAAAGCTCAAAACTTTTTCAAAATTTTGCTATAAATTAACTTAGATCAAACTAAAATCGAATTAAAATATTAAATATAATAAAAGTACATGTGAGTTTTGTTATTACTTTATATGGTGCTTTTCAAAGTAAGAATTTTAAATTAAATTTAGAGAATTAGTGGATATCTCATCAGTTTGAAATCATATAATTAATATACCAATAATTTAAAACTTTTGTAGCAATTTGTAAATAATGTTTCCTTCATATGTCGCCTGTCTTTTAGGTAATTGATGAAAATTATCATATAGTCCATCGAAAACAGCCTCTTTATTATGTTGGGATAACGCTACATAGTGATGGACCTCTTTAGATTCTACGTTCTAGTAAGATTCTCACTTAATATTATTGTTGTTGTTCTAAGTTTTCTTGGCTTCTTTCTATTTTCCTTCTATTATTGGTTTGGACGATAGGGATTTGATTGAACTCGGATATGTTTAATAAAGTTGACTCATTATAGACTGAGTCAACCTTAGTGAAACACAATATTTTGATTGAAACGACTCGTCTAGTGTTGGATATATCATCTTTATTGCCTTTAAAGGTCAAGTTCAAATGAAGTAATTAAAGGATTTGTTGGTTTGATGAAGCAGCATGTGGTTGCTTTGATGAGGCAAATGAGTTCCAGTTATGCAGAAATCTGACCCTTCACCTTCACACAAACAAATACACAGCTGGTTTATTGTGTGCACCCGTCATAGCAACGCCTGAGCCTCTCTCTAGCTGGCTGCATGTTACTCCTGTGGTCCTATGCCAATCCCAGTTTACGTCGCAATTTTGCATCATTGCAACCAAATTGTAGGTCAAGTGGCTGGAAACGGGGTCCTAATACTAACATTGGCAAAATGGTCAGGTTCGTAGGTTACTCATAATTTTTAAAATTCTCGAATTGTTTTTATAATTTTTATTCTTTAGAAAAATATCTTTTTAAAATCTAATTAGAAAATATCAATAAATTCAATGATTAAAAAATTCAATTAGTTTCACCTCTTTAACTGTAAAAACATTAAATCGATTGACTCTCTGATTTGGTTTTAAATTTTTCAGTTTGATTTACTTTAATAATTCTTATTATTAGATATCAATCAGTTTATAGTTTCGGTCAATTTTATAAACTAATCAACTTTTATAAAAAAAATAAATCAGAAATATAGACAGATTCTTGGAGTCCAAAGAAATATATGTTGGAATTCAGTCATGATTGAATCATGGATGTAACAGAAAACAATTTTTTTTACCATATTCCGAGTGGATTTTAATAATTGAATAAACTTGAATAAAACATGAATACAGATAAGAATTCGTATCTTAGTCATGTTCGTGTTGAAAATCTGTTTGAAACTTTCCTGATTTGCCAACCACAAGTTGTTCAATTTTCTAGCTTCTAATGGTATCCGCAGAGCACTTTCTCAAGACCTTTTGAGAGGAAGAAGACAAAAGTGTTAGCTTTTAAAATGTTCTTTCTCATCATCATCATCATCATCATACCCCGAAGTCTCACAATGAAGTAGGGTCTGGGGGGGCCGGATAGTACGCAGCCTTACCCCTACATTGTAGAGAGGCTGTTTCCAGTAAATCCGCATGCATATGTGACAAGATAGTAGTGACAAAATAATAAAAGAAAAATTTTAATAATAAATTAAAATAAATGGGAAAAATAGAAATTTTTTAATCAATTAATAAGTATTTTACAAACAAGTAATCATAATCATGCTAATAGAAATAACAATAAAAATAATAATACTACTAATAATCAAATAGTAATGATAAATGGAATACATAATAAAAAGGTTATGCAGACAGGACTTTAGAATAATAATGAGAATAATGCTAATATTATTAATAAAAATAATAGTAACGACTAATACCAATATGTAACGACAAGAAATACTGAAAAATAATAAAATAGTACTAATATTAATCTACTAATAATATTAATAATAATAAAATAAGGAAGGTCACGTACTCACGTGAAATAATAATAGGAAAGCTCAAGACATAAATAACTATAAAATGATCAATACAGAAAGAAGAAAATGCCAATAATAATTCGCCAACCAATTGAAAGCAGGAGTGTCTTTAACTGCCTCTCGTCAAGGAGAATTTACTATATAAGCAAGCTAGTGAAAGTGGTAGAAGTTCCATACTGGAGTGATTCGAAGGAAAGTACTTTGGACAGTAGCAGAGCTTGTTGGGATGCTTGAGAAATCAGAGACAATGTGTGCTGTGTCAGAAACCTGACGCAAGTGCAAGTACATTTAATGACTGCAATGCATGTAGCCCTGCGTTATCGCCCTTGCCTAAGCCTATGAGCCGCATGCCTAACTGCTATAACCCAGAGTAATCGTGGTCAATAGCTAAGTCTCATTATACACGTTGTTCCGTAGAGTAAGAGATCCTAACCCATGTTACCAAAGTTTTATGGATAATGGCTAAAGTAACCAGGAGATCGGGAAATCAAAACTCAAATGGACATGGCATCCAACTAGAAACTACGCTGGAAATGGAAAACCACAAGAAGCAAACCACATAGAAAACTTGAAGTAAAGAGAAATTAGCAACCACATACTTAAAATACAAATCGCCCTGCACGAAAATTTAATCACAAATGCAAATACAAGGGTGGCTAGAAACTGCCACCCCTTACCTCCACCAACGGATGAGAGCCACTCATGACGATGGCCACTGAATATGACATGTACCCTACAGTCCACCTTCCTTCGGATCCATGTACCTTGAAAACAAAACAAAGCAACCAATTTTGCACACAGAAGAAGAAAGGTTTCAACGAGAAAACAAACCTGGGAAACAACACGAGTCGAGCTTGATGCCGGCTTCCTTCAAAAGAACCAGACTTCCTGTGCCTTCGAACTCGCTAAGCGTAGCCTCCACGTTCATTAGGATTTTTAATTTTTATTAAAATTAAACTCTTTAATTATAATTATAATTAAAATCAAATTCTAATTAATTAAATTTTAATAAAAGCAAATATCCCATATTTGATCCATAATGTTTCTCAAAATTTACAATTAAGTCCAACTTAATTAAATTGATTTTTCTTTTACAAATTGCTTTTTGATGTGTGACCCATTGGGTTCCTAATATATTGGCAGTGATTATAAATTATAATTCTAATTCACAGTTAGAATCAAATAAATTAAAACTCCTTTTAATTTATCTTTAATACTCCATTCAAATAATTTATAATCATAGATCAAGATTGACGTCTAGCAACATGTCATGACCACCCAAATATCAGGAATGTCAAAATGGTTAACTTAACATGTCCATGCATGATTATGATGTACACATTTCATCATCCAATAGTGGACAGAGTATGGATATAGTGTCTATTCTTTTCATCCAATCATATTCATTTTTGCTAATTAGTAATTGATTTATAATTGAAATTTGAAAATATTTTTTCAAATGTCAATTTACTTTAATTAGAGAATTCCATAAATTACTATTAATCAAGGATAGTAAACCATTCTCTCTAATTACTTTAGATTGACGAATCCTTTATTAACTTACTTAAATATCTCCGTATGGTTCATATTGTACCCAAGTACTACCGACTGAATTATCCTATGACGATTCATAAGTAAGCATCAAAACACAGTAGTTCTCACACGAGATACCTTGGTAATTTCAATCGAAAGAATCAATTATACAGCCATCATTATGAGAAAATTTACAGATAAATAAGTAATATTCCGTTCAGGATTCTCATAGTCGGGTCAGTTCAGTGACTTATTATCTAATAATTACCCACACATTAGTTTACGATCTCCATACTCTAATTTATGAGATCAATTACTTTTTTCAAAAGAAAGGAACATAATGTGTGCTAGTTTTACCATTTCAATAATATCCCATCTTGATGAAACTGCAACTAGGAATATTTAGGAACAATTCGTAAATGTAAATTGAATCTCACAATTACGATCTCATCATAATTTCAATTATACAGTAATTGTTCAAGGGATTTTACCTTCAGTATTAAAACATAAAATGTAATTAAATTAATACACAAAGATAAAGAAAGCTTTTCATTTATTAAAAATAATGTCCTATATTAATTTGCATCCAATTAATTGGCTGTAAGGGCATAAACTAACAATTCCCCACTTGCACTAAAGTTAATCTCCTATGTATCTTATAACATATTCATCCATATGTCGATCGTGTTTCTTCTGAGACAATGGCTCAGTGAGAGGATCCGCAAGATTCTTTTCAGTGGGAACTCGCTCCAATACTATGTCTTTCTACTCCACTATCTCCCTAATTAAGTGAAACTTCCTGAGTATATGTTTGAACCGTTGATGAGACCTTGGTTCCTTTGCTTGTACAATGGCACCGCTGTTGTCACAGTACAATATTATAAGCTCAACAATGCTAGAAACCACTCCAAGTTTAGTGATGAACTTTTTGATCCAAACGGCTTCCTTTGTTACCTCTAACACTGAAATGTGCTCTACTTCAGTTGTTGAATCTACGATGATTGGTTAGTTGGAACTCTTCCAACTTATTGCATCACCATTTATAGTGAAGATATACCCTGACTGTGATCAACTATCATCAGGATCTGACTAGAAACTGGCATCTGAATATCTTTGAACTCTTAGTTCAACTCCTCCACAGACCAAGAAAACATCTTTAGTTTTTCTCAAGTACTTTAAAATGTTTTTCACAGCCGTCCAGTGACCCTCACCTGGATTGGCTTGAAACTTGCTTGTTATGCTCAAAGCATAAGAGACATCTAGTATAGTACATAGCATTGCATACATGATTAATCCAATTACCAAAGCATATATAATACAATCTATTTTATCCCTCTCCTCTTGTGTCTTTGGACACATACTCTCTAAGAGAGAAATCCCATGCAGAAGAATCCCCTATTGGAATTCTCCATGCTAACCCTTTTTAGCACTTTATCTATGTACATGGATTGAGACAATCCTTCCTAGAATATAGGTTGCTTCTCTAATATCCTTCGTAGAGAAGTTTTTGGACAACTAAATCTTTACGAATTGAAGCGTAGGTATTTCGTTTCCAATTAGCAAAATGTCATCCACCTATAGCCCTAAGAAAACAATTGCACTCCCACTAACCTTCTTATGGACACATGATTCATCCAAATTTTTGATAAAATCAAACTCTTTGATTGTCTCATCAAAATAAATGTTCCAATTCCGTGACGCTTGCTTAAGTCCATAAATGGACCTTTGTAACTTGCATACTTGATTAGGAAATCTCTTGGATTCAAAACCTTTAGATTGCGTCATATATATATCCTCCTGTAAATTCCCATTAAAAAATGTTGTTTTGACATCCATCTGTCAAATTTCATAATCATGATATGTTGCTATGGCTAACAAGATCCTGATGGATTCTACCATAGCTATTGGCGAAAAGGTTTCATCAAAATTAACCATTTGTTTTTGTTTGTAACCTTAAGCCACTAACCTCGCTTTGTACATATGTATGTTGCCATCCATGTCAATTTTTCTCTTAAAAACCCACTTGCATCGAATAGGTACAATACCATTAGGTGCATGCACACTTGGTTAGTGTATATAGGGTTCTATTTCAGATCTTATGGCTTCTTGCCATTTTAAAGAATCAATGTCAGACGTTGCTTCTTTAAAATTAGTAGGCTCATCATGTATGAGCGATACATTATCCTTTCCCCGCTCAATATGTAGATTTAATCTAATGGAGGGGATGATGTATCCTACTGGTGCATCGCAGACTATGTGTCTCTTCAACTCTTAGTTGTAGATCATATGTATCAACTTGAGGTTTTTGTTCCATTTCGATGTGAATTTGTGGCTTTTGAACTTCACTAAGTTCTACCTCACTGCCATTACTTTCTTTGATAATAAATTCTCTTTATAAGAATGTAGCGTGTCTTGAGACAAACACCTTTTGCTCAATATGATGGCAAAATTTGCATTCGAAACTCTCTTTCGAATACCCCACAAATTTTCATTTATCTGATTTAACTTGAAACTTATCAGATATAACATGCTTCATATATGCATCACATCCTCAAATTTTTAAGTGTGACAATCTGGGTCTTTTACCAGTCCATATCTCATATGGTGTCTTGTCAACCGATTTGGATGGAACTTTGTTTAGAAGGTATGTTACGGTTTCAATTGCGTATCCCCGAAAGGAGATAGGAAGGACTGCATGATTCATCATAGAACATACCATATCTAATAGAGTACGATTTCTCCTCTCAGAAACTCCATTATGCTGTGGAGTTGCAGGAGGAGTCCATTGTGAGAGAATCTCATTCTCTTTTGAGTAACCAAGGAACTCATGGTCTAAGTATTCAGTACCTCGATCTGATTTAAGTGTTTTAATACTTTTACCAGTTTGTTTCTCAACCTCAAGTCTAAATTCTGTGAACTTTTTAAAAGATTCAGGCTTTTGTTTCATTAAATGTACATAACCATATCTAGAATGATCATCTGTATACAAAATGAAATACGAATATCCACCTCTAGCACTAGTGGACATAGGCCCACATACATCTGAATGTACTCATTAGTACATTGTCCTTTTCCACTAAAGGGTAGTTTGGCCATCTTACCCAATAAATAAGATTCACAAGTTTCATATGATTCATAATCAAAATGATCCAAATATCCTTCTTTATGTAACCTTGTGATTCTAGTTTCATTGATATGACCTAACTTACAATGCCATAGATAAAATGGATTTTGATTACTTAACTTTCTTTTCTTGCTATTTATATTAAGAATTGGCCTTTTAAGGTCTAACTCATACAAACCATTTGTAAGTAATTTAGATCCATAATAAACAACATCTTTATAAAAAGAACAACTGTTATTCTTAATAATAAAGACAAATCCATTCAAATCCAAATAAGAAATAGAAATAATGTTTCTTGTAATAACAGGAACATAATAACAATTATCAAGTTCTAGTATCAGGCCAGAAGGCAAAGCTAAACTACA
>JANITX010000006.1:10478644-10489414 GCA_027564395.1 Erythroxylum ulei
AATCATCTCATTCACTTAAACTTTCATAACCAAAACTAATCTTCAAAGTCATCAAAACCAATAAATTCTTTTTTTTTCTCATCAATTTCCTCAAGGCATAAAAACTTCTATAACACAATTCATATACACAAACACTCATTGAATTCATTTTAATATTTCTAATTTCCACCGAAAGTTCGGGGTCCAACACAAGGTGCCACAATTGTGGCACTGTGGGCCACGATCGTGGCTTGCATGACAGACAACATGCCTTGACTTTTCGAACTTCATTTTTTGAGGACATTTTACTTTGGAGCACGAGAAAAGCCTTAGAGTTGCCCTAATTAGAAAATACTATAAGATGGAAAAGAAAAGACAGAAAAGGAGAGCCTCCAATCAGCCATTTTAGGAAACACTCTATGAGGAGAGCAAAAGAAGAGAGAGAAAGAGGAAGAGAGAGAAAGAGGAGGCGAGAGAAAGAGCAAGAGAGAGAAAGAGGAAGAGAGGAGCAAGAAGTGAGTCTTCAAGGTTGTTGCTTTCCGGAGGCATCCCGATGCCCATTCCATAAGTATTTATTCATCTTTGTTTGCATTTTCTTGAATGTTAAGATGAATACAAATAAGTTTATGGATTTGGGTTTGATTAAGATGTTCCAATTTTCTTTTAGAATTTTACCTTAGTTTAATGTTAATCTAGTTATTTTTGTGTAATTTTGATTGGTTATTATGATTGATTTTTTTATCTTTATGCTTCAGTAACAAAACGAGAGGGTGAGTTGAATACAAAATGATTGGTTCGGGTTAATAAAAGTTAGGCGATCTAATAGACCACGCAATCAATCCAGTCAGTTATTATATAGAGAGAGATCTCGTGTGACACCCAATTGTTTATTAGAGAGCTTAAAAACTAATTAGGTTTAGGGAGTGATTATAACTCGAGAAAGAGTAATCCCCCTTCGATAGTCTAGAACCAACACACCATTAACAGCTATATGGCTAGGTTAGCATTAATGATAGGAAGAATCGCCTCTCTCATAATTTGGTAATTTTTGATAACGTAGGATTAAATTAGTTCACATCTCCTAGTGGGATCAACCCTTCACATACTACATTTCACGACCCGTGCACTTGCGGTATTTGAGAGCTATAAATTGTAAGCTTGCCACTTTAACAAAAGCTGAAACAAAGAGTGTGTGACCACTATAACAAGATGATGGCTAGATGAGATGAAACCAAGATAGCACTAGGCATTTTCATGATATAAAAATTATCTTGGTGAGGGCTAGAGCAAGGAGAGTGGAAAAATCTGATCTTTCTTCATTTATTCATCTTTAGTCTTTAAGAAGGGGAGTGGACAGTAACCGATTCTTCTTCTTCATTCTTGGAGATTATAAATGGAAAGTGTGTAGAAATATGACCAAACCTGATTCTTCTTTAATTCTGGTCAATTTTTAATAATGATGGAGTAATTCTTGGCTGATTCTTAGAGCTTAATGGAAAAGATGAAGGGCTAACCCACCTGACACCAGTTCGGAGGTGCAATCGACGCCAAGGAGCACATTTAAGCATACATCATTATGTATCATTTTCTTTCTCTTTTTTTCTCACTGTTACATTATCTTGAGATTAATGATTTAGTATTGTATAAGAATTCCTTTGATGCTCTATTGAGTCGTTTTTCATGAAAACTTATTGCTAGAACTTCAATGTGATACATAATAGTCGTGTTAAAGGTTGTATATGGCAACTAATGATATTAAATCATTAAGGATAATGTAGCATAAGTTAAATAATCCGAGCTTGTGTGATTATTACTTAGATAGGTATGTTTTTCTCAATTATAATGCGACTATATGGATAAACTTAGAGAAATTGTTCTAGGCTCCCCAATAGTTAGGGTTAATTAACAAGCTCTTCTTAATTAACTACAACTTAAGGAAAAATTGGGGTTAATGGAGCTTATTATTAATTCATGATCAATAGTCTAAAGAGAGGTGTGAAGACGATAATTCAATGACATATGTGAAATTGTGCTTAGGCCGAGATTAAACCAAAGAACCACATTTAATTTATCTCCTTATTGTTGTTTAATTTGAGTTGTTTTTATAGATTCAATTTTATTTCGTTTTCTCATTTGCATTGAACCGACCCCCTGTTTTACATATAGGTATAATTTAGAAAAGTAATCAGATTTAATCTCTGTGAGATCCACCTAGACTCACCATTATTATAGTTGTAGGTCTAGTTTATTTTGTGTAATGTTACAACACACTACTACCAATTTTGGCACCGTTGTCGAGGATTGACATCCTTTGCTTTTTTAATTTAATTGTTTTTTTTCGATTAACTTCTTTTCTTATTTGGTTAGTTACGGTGTATGACACAATGTTCTCACTCTAATGAATTGAAATTTGATCAAAAACTTGAAAGAATGCTTAGTAGATTGCGAAGAAAAGTAACAAAAAGTTCTGAGGATCCGTCATCTTCTGATAGGAAACTTGATTCATCATCAAGAATTCAAATAGTTTTATATTTGCTTTCTAATTACTCTAGTGATTCCATTTCTGAAATTGATTCTAAAATGGCAATTCAAAGCAATGATCGCACTCTTAAGTAATTAGTTTGTTGGATCCCGTTTTTAGAATCCAACTCTTGCTTTGATACGATATATGTTGGATCCGTTTCATATTGAACTTGTTTCGGAACAAAAGGCATAACTTGATCTAGGGTTTTCAGATTCTGGTCATTCTTGTAGGATTCAAAAGAAGACTTCAAGATCACAACTTTCATGAAGATCTTGAAGACAGATTCTATAGTCTGAAAGGTTGAAAAGGGACCAGATGATAGCAGATAGCATCAGACAAATTAAAAACGGACGAAGCAGAAGGCATACAAAGCAAAGCAAGTACCCGAAACGAAGCAGACGATAGCATGAGGTAAACGAATGCAAGAAGTAGACGAATGCGGAAGCAAATAATAGCATGAAACAGACGAATGCAAAAAGTAGACGAATGCAGAAGCAAATAATGGCATGAGGCAGACGAATGCAAAAAGCAGATAATGGCATAAGGCAGAAGAATGCGGAATCAACTTAAGACGAAGCAAAGTCAACTCAAGAGGATGCAACGCTTAAGACGAAGCGAAAGATAGACGGAGCAAAGGTTTTAAGACGAATGACGTCATCATAGATGATATGGCGTCATTTAAGACGAAGCGAAAATCTTAAGACGATAGCGAATAAACAAACAAAAGGCTTTAACTTAGGATGATGCAAAGTCAACTTAAGACGATGCACCTCTTAAAACGAATGATGTCATCATAGAAAATATGACGTCATTACAGATGAAGCGTAAGCCTTAAGACGATAGCGAATAAGCAGACGAAAGTCATCAAATTAAGATGATGCAAAGTCAACTTAAGACGATGCACCTCTTAAGACGAATTACGTCATCATAGACGAAATGTCTTTACAAATGATACAATTTTACAAATGAATGCATCCTTACAGACGACGCATTCTTAAGACGAAATGATGTCATCACAGACTCAATGACGTCATTACAAACGATAACACTTGGCACTCCTAAACATTTCCTCTCCTAAGGGCCATAACTTTTGAACATCTAGGTCAAGAGTTTCCTACTATATACCGTTGGAAAGCTACGAAAAAGACCTATAGCTTTCCAGAAGGCACATTTGCCTATCTCAATCTATATTTTTTCCTGAAGTCATAACTCCAGTTCCTTTTTCCCCTAAGGAAGGCTTGAAATTTGCACTTCGCAAACTTGGCATATCTTGAGATTAACCATTCAGTTACCAAATTGACTTCATTAAATTCTAAAATCTTAGCTCCTTTGTCTCACCACATTCAACTAAAATTTGATCAATCATGATTCCTGTTTTACCTTCCCATAAATCTTACTTAGGCATACATTTGTGTGTGTGTGTGTGTGTGTGTGTGTGTGTATGTGTGTGTGTGTGTGTGTGTGTATATGTATCAACAATTCATGTTCGAAAACCATTTGTTCAAGCTGATCATCATCTCAGTATCATTCATACATCATTCATATTTCCTTAATAGCAAAAGAATAAGGTTATACAAATCCTTAATGGCATTTTAAGCCATATTACAACATCACCTCTAAGTCTCAAATTAAAGTACTTCTTAAACAAATAAACTTGGTATGCAACTATACATTGGGCATTCCCAAAACTAACTCAAACTATGAATTTAAGCAAATTACAGAAATTTTCTTAGCCTCTTGATCACTTGATCTCTTAGCTGTCACCTGAAGATGGGATAAAAGAGGGGGTGAGCTTGACAGCTCATGGGTTACATGCAAAAAAACTTGAAAACATTTTACGTGTCTTAGAAAACTTTCTTTGGGTTCATAATAACATGTTTCTTAGGCTTTTAGCCAAAATCCATAAGTTGCAAACATGAATGTATCAGACTTGTTAACATAACATGAACAAATAATCACCTCATAATGGTTTGGGTAAGTCCAAAAACATGACGCACTACATATGCTACTAGTAGGCAGGCGACAGAAGCCTATTCTTGGGTCAACGTGCAAGTGACGGTTCTTAAGGGACTACCACAAACCCATATAACATAACACATAGTTCATGATTTGTAAACTTGTTGCCCAAAATAGCACTTTTCTTGAAATCTTGCTTTTCATATACTTGACGTATATCTTAAAACCCATTCTTGAAAACCATTCTTAAAAACATGATTTCATAAACATGCATCTTTTTAAAAGAATCGTTTGAAAATACTTTTCATCAATCATCACACAATTCATGAAGCAAACATACAGCAGATTTCACAAATCATTCATGAACAATAATGCAACAATTATGATGCAAATGAAATCAAGAAACTTCTTTGATTTAATGAAAATAGTAGTAGCTTATTTACTCTAAATATGTCCCCACCTTGATTTCCTTGCTTATGAACTTACTCCAAATGCCTCCTCTTTGCAAACACCCTGAGGTATCTAAGGCTCTTTTCTATAGTATCTTTAATGTGTACTCCGTGATGATCTAACTAAAACAGGCCTCTTTGATCTCCTTGGTTGTTCACCCAATAAAGAGATCCTTGGCTCCAATGGAAGCTCTTCTCTTCCTCTACGTTTTTCTCTTGTTGAACAGCCTCAAAATCTCTCTTGTAGGCTATGGAAATTGAAACCCTAACTTGTTTTCTCTTCTTTCTCTCTTTCATTCTTTTTCGTGCTTCTCTTTCTTCTCTCTTTTATCATTCATGCATCTAGCTTCTTCTAGAATTCTCCCCTTCACGTTTTCTCCTTCTCTTAAATATAAGACTATACTTTGATCTTGTCCTTCCAAAAATATCCCTTCTCTCCTTTGGTCTTCTCATTTTGCCCCTTCTTTCATTTACCTCATAACTCCTTTAATCTTCTTAATTCAAATCTTTTCCTTTTTGTGCCTTATGTTCTTTATCCTGAAGTGCCTTGCCAAAATTTCCCTTGATCATACTTATAACCTTAACACTTCCGTTCAAAATAATCTATACATATATTCTTTCTAGCATTATATAGAAATTTATTCCACAAACTTCCATAAAGACCCCTTATTTGACATAAATCATTCTTAGTCATCAGGAAAAAAAATTGGGGGCCAACACTCTCTGGCCCTAGCATCAACTCTAGTAATAGTAGTATATATTTTTCTTCAGATACACACAATTTTGAGTCTCCAGCTCATCTTTGAACTGAGTGCCCATAGTATCCTTTCACCTCCATGAGGGATCCCCATTTTTGCTAATAGGTTGAAGTATCAATATTGCTTGCTGCTCCTAGAGAAATACCAAAAAGTCATCAACTCTTGGCAAAATATAGCTCGTTCTTAAGTTGGGCTAGTGCAATTGATCATTTTAGTTCTAAAAAATATTCACATCTATTCAATTTCTCATCTTCTTTTACCTAAAAGAATCATTATGGAATGGAAAAATGCATCAAAAACTTTCTTTGGTCTAGTAAGTGACATTTCTAAGGGTGAAAAAGTCAAATAGGAGCAGCTTTGCTGGAGAAAGCAAGAAAGGGGTCTTGGCCTAACCTTTATCTCAACCTTTTAGACAATACAGATTGCAAAGAGGATTTAGAGACTATTAAAGGATAAGGAATCCCTTTACAGTAAATGAATTAATTAGATCCCACAAAGAGAACCTTTTATGGCAGATCATGGAGAACAAAGAGCACTCTTAGTTTTTTTATCCAAATATTAAAAAGAAGACATCTAGTGTATTCTTTCATTAATATCCAGGTGGGGAATGAAAATGATACTTAGTTCTAATTTGATAATTGGACTTCGTTTTAGTCCTCTTTTCCTTAGAAATGACATTTCCACTTTTTCTTCAAGAATTTCACTATAGACTAGAGTTCACAACATCATAAAAAATAACTTCTAGCAATTTCAAGGTAGGGGAACTGATATTAAAATAGGTCAAAGAAAATTTCTAATAAATGGGAAGTGATAGAATATGTTTAAGTCTTAGCCTTAATTGTGCACTTTATGCTATCTAGAGGGAAAGAACCTAAAGAATTCATCAAAAAAAACTAAAATTGAAAAGTACTCTCTAATTCACAAGTTACATTGTTGGATTAAGAAAACATTGGTAGCTTATAAAGTGACACAACCTCAGAAGGCAAGGGAATCTTTAGTTCTGGTTTTCCCTGAAATCAGCTATATTATTATCTCTTATTATGTCTGAAACTTATTGTATTGTCCCTTTTTGATGGCTTCGACGGTGATTAATGAATTCTTTATTTAACTTATAAAAAAATGAAGAGAAAGATCAATAATTGATAGTTGTAAGTTGCCTGATGTTTTAATACGCATTTTAGTATGTTTTAGTGGTTAATTGATTGGTTCATGTATGATTAGGTTTAGGATTAGGTTAATTGTTAGATATGCATGTTCTGAGTGTTATATGGGTTAGAGCATGCTATTGAGCTTTAATTTTGTGTATTTGAGGTGTCTTGATGTGCTTGTTAGTGTTTGAGATTAGATATCGAAGAATGGAAAAGATTTGGAGCAAGCTCGATGAAAGATTCAGACCTACGATCATGGCCTATAGGCTATGATGTGGCAGAAGCAAAATGGACAGGCTACGATCATGGCCTCATTAACCACGATCTTGGAAGAAGCAAATCCTAAGTGCCACAATTATGGCGTTATAGGCAACGATCATGCCTTGCGGGACAGCAGACGCGGACCGACTTTTAAAACTTAACTTTGTGGGATTATTTCAAATCTTTTGGGCCCGAGTAAAACCTAGTTTTTAACCTAAATAGAAAAGACTACAAAGGAAAGAGGAGAACCCTAATTTTCGTGCCTCCATTTTGCTACATTGGGAAAGATCTAAGGGAAAGGAAGAGAAGAAAGGAGGAGAAAGGAAGAGGGAAGAAGAAGGGCTGCTATTGCTACTATCTTTCTGATCCATCCCAACCCTTCCAAATGACATTTCATTTCATTTTTGTTATTCTTTCTTTTGAATATATAAGATGGATTTGATAGTGATGGATTTGGGTTTGATGATGATGATCTAAACTCCTTAGGGATTTGTTCTTGAATCAATGTTAATGTAATTTCTTTGATGTTAATACATCGGGTATTGTGATTTTGCATTTGCATGCTTCGGTAAGAAATCAAGAGAGTGAACCGATAACAAAATGATTAGATAGGGTAATGAGAATTAAACAACCTAATAGATCATGCAAATAATCAAATCGGTAATTTATACAAAGAGAGATCTTGTGTGAGGACCTGATAGTCTATTAGAGGGCTTAAGATCTAATTGGAAGTGAGGGTTTTTTTTTTGTTAATTAAGAGATTGCAAATTTCATAATTCAATTAGGGGTTATGATTTAGGGTGTAATGATTATAACTCAAGAAACAATAATCCACCCTTCAAAAGTCTGGACCTATACCGTGTTGACTCTGTAACACCCCCATATTAGGGGCTAGAATATTTAAGGATTAGCAGTGCGTTGTATGCTTTGCATTTTTTAGTAGTCACTTATATATGTATATGTATTTTTTGACATATACAAGTAATTGTACATGCATTCGTTGACATTCCGGGTATAATTGGTTTTAAATTTTTGATTAAAAAGATAATTGTGGTTTTTATGCGTCGAAAATTTATTTGGAGATTATTATTATTATTATTTCAAAATTTTTGGTGAATTTTAGGAAATTTCCTAAAATTTGGGGTATTTTAGATTTTGGACTAGGAAAATTGTCAAGTGATAAGTTAAGTGGTACATAAAAATTAGTATGATTAAGCCTACGAATTATTGACATTTGGCATCATTCATTGTGTGACAAATGGCCTGACATGTTGGAGACATATGGCAGCTTGCATAAAAGGCAAATGGGAGTCATGCATGGAGCCATGTGTCAATATGATAACAACACACGGAAGCACGTGTCTTAGAAGGCAAAATCACTGAAGCTTTTGTTGTTCTTCGAATTGTGTAGGTGTTCATCGAAAATCATTGAACATTCATCACCGACTATTGTTTTTTATTTTACATTAGTGTTAACTTTTACAAACAAAACAATTCAGTCCAATTAGGAATTTTCTTCTCCTTGGGTCTTGTTGTTACCTTCCATTGAACCCTGTTCTTCACTCTCATTGTTAAAGAATTTTCAGAAGAAAAAAAAATCAAGTAAGTTGTGGTTTAGTTTTCTGGGTACTGTGTAAATGATTTTTGATGATGTGTTAGTGTTGGAATGAATTCAAGCATGAGTTATGTAAGTAGAGAGGTTTCGGATGAGTAGAGTGGTGTTCAAAATGAGTTAACAAAGAAATTAGTGAAATGAATAGTGCCAGAAATGGACAAATGCAGAAAATGGAAACTGTGTGAATGAATATACAGGTTTTTGATGTTTAAGATTGAACCTAGGATTTTTATTTTTTTGTGTTGTTGAGCTGTCATGGAAGTAGAAGAAGTGGTTTAAATGTCATATGTGTTAATTGAACAAGATAGAAGTGAAAAAAAAAAGTGGAAAACACAGTAGTGAGAGAAAGCTTGTGTGAGGTTTCAGTTTTTCATGAATTACCATATAAGCTTGCATTTGAATTGTTTTGAGAATGTACTGGAGTAGAAAGACAGAATATATGATTAGGAATGAATAAATCAGTAGGAAGAAGAGTGAAGAAGTTTGCAGCTTCGGTGATGAAGGAAGAAACCTGCGTTTTAGAGAAAGAGAAGACTAGTTGCACCCGAAGGTTTTTCCAATACCGAACTGTGTTGACTCTTTTAGCCATAACTTTGTCATCCGATATCCAAATGACTTGAAACTTGAACCAATAGACTCCTAAGACATTTTTCTTTCTCTTCATAAAAATTTATAGCCATCTGAATTTATTAGAAAAAGATTTATTGACTCAAAATGAGGGTATGTACTGGAATTTTATAAACTGGAGATATTATAGTGAACATGATTCGGTATTGTGATTATATATTGATCTATATATTTTCAAATGAGTTGATTTTTGATTCAGATTAAACCTGAGACATATGCCTACAACTTACTTGGAGAAGTTTAATTTTAATTCTGTCTCTATGACTTTCAAAATTGGCATGAAATTGAGTTTTGCCTTAGGTTGTAGCACTACCAGGGATAGAAATCATGTCCTGTGGTTATTGACTAAACTGTATTGCTATAGGCCGAATTAGACCGAGGTATCTCACCAAAGTTGTAGCTTATTCTCTTAGCTTTAAATTGGCATGAAGTTTGTAATTTTTGGATATTATAATTGAGAGATATGTGTTGTAAAACTTGAATGCATGATGATGCTCTAGTCAAAATTTCAAATGTACATAGTATGTGGTATTTTGAGCATAACTCATTTAATAATAAACCAAATTGTATGATCTTGGTATCATTAGAAACTTAAGACACAGAGGAAAAATTTTCTAGATGGAAGTGTTACTTAAATATTCCATTTTCTAGACCTAAATGATCATACAAAGTAGACCCGAAAGTCTATTTTGAGGAAAAGCAGAAATAGTGAATGAATGTATGAACTCTGGAACTTATGGAATACAATTGATGTTTACATCAGTTTAGTAAGGAAATTTACCCAGGGATATGTCATTGATTATGCATGTTACATGGTGCACTTATAAGAATGCTTATTCAGATACATGAACAATTTGGTGACATGAAATTGTGTTTGATTATATATAGAAGAGCAAGGAAAGCGGTCATCTCCAGATATTGTCGAAACTTCAAGACATTAAACGAAAGGGAGCGACTGCCAGTAATCTCTAGGATGCTCACACCTTAATTTGTTTTGCTTAGTACTGAATTGATTTTGATTTATGTTAATTGTGTTCTAAATTCTGGATAACAATTGTCTAAGATGTTTGATGCATGTGAATATGATTGACTAATTATTTTTGTTAAGTCAAAATGACTTTAGGTCTTATAAGTTTTGATGAAGAACAAAAAGTAGACGAATGAAAAAGCAGACGGAAGATAACGAACAAAAAGCAGACAAATGAAAAAGCATACGGAAGATAACGAAGAAAAAGCAGACGGAAGATAACGAAGAAAAAACAGACGGAAGATAACGAAGAAAAAACAGACGAAAGAAAAAGAAGACGATAGCTATATACAAAAAGCAGACGATAGCACAGAACAAAAAAAGCAGACTGTAGCTAAAAAACAGACGGAAGCAAAAGTAGACGGAAGCATCAGTCTAAGTTAGCTATAAAGACTCAACTGAATAACCGTTTCTTTAAAGAATCAA
>JANITX010000006.1:10533453-10566660 GCA_027564395.1 Erythroxylum ulei
AGCATCTGATATATACATTAAAAACAAAATGTGTGGATCATATGCTCTGGCACAGGGTTGGCACAAAGCATTTGGTATAGACAATTTCATCCACCCGACAACTGCACATCAGAAACTATGATATTATTAACCAAATAATAGCATTTTGTATATGTACAAACCAACGTTAACTCTTAACAGATAATTATGAGATCATTGATATATTCTTAACCTTCAGTCCTATTGTTGTTCCTAGATGGAGACAACGCCCATCATGATAATTGTTGTTTTTTGGAAACCGGTATAGAACAACGTAGACAGACTACTTGATAAGGATATTAGTGTTCTTTTTCTAATTTTCTATTGTTGTTCCTATAGGGTTTTTCTTTTGCGTCTTTGAAGCTAACTTTACTACAACGAGAAGAAGCACTTTTGCAGGGTTAAGCAACGATTGTAGCTCTTTCGTGCTCTTTCTTCTCTATATCTATATAGATTTCTTGTGTTTTGTATGTTGATTAATATATAAAGCTCACCTAGGTTTCTTCTTGTTCTGTGTTTCAGATCATACCAGAGAAGAACAGGAGAGAAATCTCCAAGTACCTCTTTTAAGGTTAGTTTCTCTTGTTCTCGCATGCTGATTCATTTGATTTATTGTTTTTCTTGTTCGCTTTTAATTAATTCAGTTGCCGAAGAACATATCAAAGGAGGGAAGTTTGAATCTTTTATGGTTTGATTTGTAATTTTGGTACTCTGAGATTGAGAATGTACGCTGAAAGTAGCAAAATTGTAGTAGATTGAGAGGCATATTACTAGATAGGGGTTTCTCTGGTTGAGGCATATTAGTTAGTGTTAGTTGTATAGTTATAATCTGCTATGTATTTAAATTCATATGCTAATATGTCTACATTATCTATAAGATTTGTTTCTATCCTATGTAACCAATACCCTGTATTTATATACCTCTTGTATATCGTCAAATTACACAACATACATAAAACTATTTTTAAATCTCCTTTCATATTAAGTATTCGATACTTTGAGTTGGTATCAAAGCCCCTCATGGCTGATTCGCCCTCTCCAATTTCTATCCCTCTACTCTTATCTCTTGTGCCTTCTGCTGCATCTCCCACACCTACTCAGGTTAGCCAAACTTTTGCCATCAAACTCACTTCCAAAAATTACACTGCTTGGAAACTACAATTTCCTCCCCTACTTAATTTTTACAATCTCCATAGGATTCTTTTGGGCACTGAATCTGCTCCCCCTAAATAAGTTCTTAACCTTTCTACAAGTATGGTGGAACCTCATCTCTTGTGCCTTCTGCTGCATCTCCCACACCGACTCAGGTCAGCCAAACTTTTGCCATCAAACTCACTTCTATAATTTACACTGCTTGGAAACTACAAATCCCTCCCCTACTTAATTTTTACAATCTCCATAGGATTCTTTTGGGCACTGAATCCGCTCCCCCCAAATAAGTTCTTAACCTTCTACAAGTATGGTGGAACCTAATCCTGCTTATTCTCTCTGGTTTAGTAAGCATCAAATTTTATTTTCTTGGCTCCTTTCATCCATTACTGAGGAAGTCTATACTCGTCAGACTGGTCTTACATCCTTTGCTGAGGTCTGGCATGCCTTGATTACAGATTATGGTACCGTCAACCATGCTCAACAAACACAATTATACATTAAACTCTACTCTCTTTCCAAGGATAACAAGTCGATTTCTGAATATCTGTATCAAGCAAAGGCCATTGTCGATTCATTGAGTCTTGCGGGTCAAGCCATCTCTGCCTCTGAATTCAACACCATTATATTTCGCAAGCTCAGAGCTGACTGCAATGGAATTATTGGCAGACTCCATCAATGCCAAACTCTAGTGTCTTTTCATCTGTGCTGGACATGGTCAGTTGGTAGCCCATGAACTACTCCTTAAAACACAACAATCTGCTTTACCCACGATTAACATGGTCCAACACTCTACACCTACCAATCATTCTTCAAGAGGCAAAGGACGTGGTAATCGCCGGAGATGCTGCTTCACTTCTTCTCCGGATTGGTCATCCTCCTCTCGTGTTGCCTGTCAAATTTGTGGCTACACTAATCATACTGCTCTTGACTGTAGGAGACGGTTTGACAACAATTTTGTTCCTCGCTCTCACTCCAATAGCCATCGCCACCTTGGTCATTCCCGCCATCAAGCGCATCTATCAGTGATGCCTCCCTCTGAGTCTGCATCGTCTTCATCAACAGATGGTCACCCTTTCCTCTGGTACCCTGGTACAGGTGCCAATTATCATGTCACCCCTGACTTGGACTCTCTACATATTAGTGATGATTATAAGGGTAAGGATTTGGTGCTTGTGGGAGATGGTTCTAAACTCCCAATTTCTCATGTTGGATCAAGTTCCATTCCCTCTCTTTCTAGACCGTTATTCCTGCATCATATTTTACATGTCCCTCACATTACCAAGCCTTTACTTTCTGTTCAAAAATTTTATCGTGACAACAACTGCTTTTTTGAATTTCATCCTGAACATTGTCTTGTGAAGGATCGGGTTACCAAGAGGATCATGTTGAGCGGAACAAGTGAGTTAGGCCTTTACAAACTGAGTGGTACCCTTCATCAACAAAACAATTCGGATGCTCTTGCCTACTTGGTTACATTGGAAAGCTAGCATGCCTGTTTTGGTCGTCCCAATTTTAACACA
Organism: Erythroxylum ulei; assembly: GCA_027564395.1. NCBI lineage: Eukaryota > Viridiplantae > Streptophyta > Magnoliopsida > Malpighiales > Erythroxylaceae > Erythroxylum > Erythroxylum ulei. Next base: position 10,536,144 of record JANITX010000006.1, read on the forward strand.
GTTCGTATTCTAGTTTATTAATTTCAATTACCATGTTCTTCTTCTAAATTGTCTTCTATTGTGTGTTCCTCTTGTTGTTTAGGCAAACTTCATGGGATTCCCCTACCTTTGACTCATCGTCGTAGTTCTAGGCCTTTGGACTTAATTCATTCAGATATTTGGGGCCCTGCTCCTATTTGTTCTTCCTCTGGTCATAAATATTTTGTTATTTTCATCGATGATTATTCTTTATTTACATGGTTATACATCCTATCAAATGCAAGAGTGGTGTGTTCAATATATTTTGCCAGTTTAAAGCTCTTGTTGAAAAACAATTTTATATCCCCATCGAACAATTTCAATCATATTGGGGTGGTGAATTTTGCTCTTTACACAAACTATTCCAAAAAGACGGTATTCATCACAAAATTATTTGTCCACACACCCATGAAAAAAATGGCACTACTGAGCGAAAAATTAGGCATGTTGTAGACATTGATCTTCCCCTTCTTGGTCATTGTGGTGTGTCGTTTAAGTACTGACATTTTTCCTTTGACATTGCCATTTTTCTCATTAATCGTATACCCAATGCAACATTGTCTAACAAAATTGCGTTTCAAATTCTTTATAATCAGGCTCCTGATTACAAATTCCTTCGCATTTTTGGATGTGCTATATATCCTTTACTTCGTCCATTTCAAAAACATAAATTTTCCTTTCGGTCTAAACAATATGTTTTTATGGGTTATTCACCTCATTATCTTGGTTATCGGTGTTTGGATAAGGATATTGAAAAAATCTATTATGCCCGCCATGTTAACTTCGATGAATTTGTTTTTCCCTTTCATCAAATTTTAGACTCCCCTTCCACGCCTCTCCACCGTCTTCCTGTCCCTAATTTGTCTCCTTAGCTGCACCTATCCTGTCCATTTCTTGCTTCTATTCTGACAACATCTGATCCTCTAGGTAACCCTCTATTTCCTACTATTCATTCTCCATCCTCACCGCAATCTTCTAACCCCAATCCTCCACGGGCTCCTATTTTGCCACTACCAGACCCTCTTCTTTCTTCTCCATTGATTCCTTGTCCTACCTCCCATCCTTCTCCTAATTCGGTTCCCCCACCTTTTACCTACTCTCCAATTTTTAATCCTGATGGCATCAATTTAGTAGTTGACCTGAATTCCTACTTCTCCAACAAATTATCAACTACCTTACCTCTAGTCTTGGTCCTCCCTTCAAATCCTCCTCCCCCACCTCATCGTGTCCATCCTATGTGCGTTCAACCTCCCAAACTCAAAACTTAAGCGAACCTCACTACTACCCTCTCTTCGTACTCTCCATCGATTAAACCCACCTCCTTTTCTTAAGCCACCAGACACCCTGAATGGAGACAGGCTATGGAACTTGAAATTGATGCTCTCCAACATAATCACACTTGGGACCTTGTCCTTTGTCCTCCCAATACTATTGTTGTGGGTAACCGATGGATCTAAAAGGTTAAAAGATAGGTTGATGGTATTATCGAATGCCTGAAAGCAAGGTTGGTTGCTCGTGGCTACACACAAGAATATAGTCTTGACTTCACCGATACTTTCAGTCCGGTTGTCAAGCCAATGACCATACGATTCGTGCTTACAATTGCTATTTCCAAAGGTTGGATCCTTAGACAATTGGATGTTAGTAATGCCTTCATAAATGGTCACTTGGACGAGACTATCTACATGGTTCAGCCACATGGCTTCATTGATTCTCAACATCCTCAATTTGTCTGCAGACTGAAAAAGTCATTATATGGCCTCAAACAGGCACCTTGAGCCTGGTATCACCGGCTCAACATTTTTCTCTCTAGTATTGGATTTGCTAGCTCTCATGCCAATTCCTCTTTGTTCATTTATAAACGTGGTGGACACTTATGTTTTCACTTGGCTTATGTTGATGATTTAGTTATTACAGGGAGTAATGCTGACATTGTTAATTCTATCATCTCTCGTCTGGCTCAAGAGTTTTCTCTGCATGACATGGGGAATCTTCATCACTTTGTTAGTATAGAGGTTCATCCTTATTCCAATGGTCTACTACTCTCTCAACGACAATATATATCCATTGTTTTGAACAAGATGGGGATGGGCACTTGTATACCCAATTCTACTCCGATGGCAACAGGTCTTATTTTGTCCAAGTCCACTGGCACTCCTCTATCTTCTGCTGAAGCTACTCTGTATCGGCAAGTGCGTGGCAGCCTTCAATACATCACCTTTACCAGTCCAGATGTTTGATTTGCTGCCAATAAAATGTGTCAATTTCTTCATCAACCCACTTCGACTCATTTTCAAGCTCTTAAGCATCTGGTTCGCTACTTGAAAGGTACTCTGTCTTTTTCCTCGTTAATCTCTCAAGGCTCCCTTCACTGCTTAATTGTGTTCAGTGACGCTGATTGGGCTGGGTGCCTTGATGATCGAAGATCTACTGGTGGCTTTCTCATCTTTTTGGGGAACAATCTGTTGGCTTGGAAATTCGATAAGCAACTGTTGCTTGTTCCTCTATCGAATCAGAATTCAAAGTTGTTGCTAATGTATGTGTTGATGTCAAGTGGCTCTTGAAACTGCTTACTAAACTAGGTGTGCAGCTTTCTACCCCTCCACGCATTTGGTGTGATAACATTGGTGTTGTTTTTCTTTCCTCCAATCCTGTTTTCCATGCTAGGACTAATCATGTTGAAATCAACTTTCATTTCATCCTAGATCTTATTGCTCGCAAGGAGGTTACTGTTGGTGTTTTCGCGTCCTCTAATCAATTGGCAGACATCCTTACGAAGCCACTTCATAAACAACAGTTCAATCATTTCGCATCCAAGCTTCGTTTGTGCTCTTCCCCTCCCTCAGCTTATGGGGGCGTATTAGTTAATGTTATTTATATAGTTATAATCTGCTATGTATTTAAATTGATATGCTAATATCTCAACATTATCTCTAAGATTTGTTTCTATCCTATGTAACCAATACCCTGTATTTATATACCTCTTTCATATCGTCAGATTACACAAAATATAGAAAACTATTTTCAAATCTCCTTTCATATTAAGTATTTTATAGTTTGAGTAGGCAATTGATAGTGTAAGCTTAAAGAAAGAATTAAATCTCTATTCTTCATCTAGTTCTTGTCTTTTTGGAATCACTATGGATGAAATAGATGAAATTGGGTCATACCAATTCTAGATATCTATAGCCTACTTGATTGCTTCTCATAAATGAATTGTTGTTGTGAAATTTAGATGCTTTTGATAAGAACAATGACTTCTGATCTCTTCTCTATTTTTCAGGAACCTGTTAAAGGGAGTTTGCTATGCTAAGAAGAACTATAACCTTGTGAAGAACCTAGACATCGACGTACCAAACTTGCAGGTTATTAAGCCCATGTAAAGCTTTAATTGAAGGAGTATGTTCGTGAGATGTTTGCTTGGATGCATTACTACTGGTACCTCGCAAATGATGGAATTCAATTTCTAAGGGCTTACCTCAATCTTCTATCAAAAATTGTACCCGCCACTTTGAAGAAATTTGCAAAGCCTACAGGTCAGTCGATGGCTGGTCCTCTTGGTGACCGTCCCTGTAATACATCCATATCGAGCACTCCTTGGTTTAAATGTTCTTTACAAATCCAACTTTATTGTTTGATGTATGATTAATGCCTTCTTTCGCTCGTATAGAGGCAAAGAAGGATATTGTGGTGGTCCTCGCAGAGGTGACTTAGGTGGTGAGAAGGGAGGAGCTCTAGCAGATTACCAACCTGCTTAGGGTAATATTAACACGGTTCACTGGAGAAATATCGCATTATCTCATACTTCTCAAAGAATAGTTTGAATACTAATATGCATTGTTCATCTTACAATAATATCCTTATCTAGCAGTTTGTCTATGTTGTGCTACGTTGGTTTCCAAAAAACACCAATTACCATGATGGACGTTGTCTATCTCTTGGAACAACAATAGGAATGAAGGTTAAGAATACATCAATGATCTCATAATTATCTGTTAAGAGTTAACGTTGCTTTATATGGATACAAAATGTTATTATTTGGTTAATTATATCACAGTTTCTTATGAGTAGTTGCCGGAGGAGGAGGAGGAGGAGGAGGAGGTAGGAGAGAGATTATAAATAAATTAAATAAAAAATGAGTCCTACATTTACAAATAAATTAAAATTTTAATATAATTTTTTAAAACTGTGGTTCTCACCTTGTCACGTTAGCAATGACGTGACATATCAAACCCACAAAAATAATAAAAATATTTAAAAATATCAGGTCAGTATTACCCTGACACTTAACAGGGATGTTCAAATTTTTCGTTAGAGTGATGTAACAATTTAACATTTTTTTAAAATGTTAGGGTTAGAATTGTTCACTCCGGAATGTTTGGATCAAACTTATCGATTGGTGCAAAACTTAGGGTCAAAAGTGACCCTTTTGCCTTAAGTTTATATGATAAAGTATATTGTTTAAGCATACATTGAAAGTGAAATTATGACGAGATCATAATTATAAAATTCATATTATTCTTAAATTGTTAGTTGTTCTATTGGGACTAAACATTAATAAAGTGTAAAAGACTAGCACACGTTATGTTTTTCCTTATGAAGGAAGTAGTCGATCTCATAGTCTAAAGTATGAAGATACTTAAACAAATACGTTGATGCTTGTTAGAGAACAAGTTCACCTAACTGACCCCATATAAGAAATCTATTTAGAATATTACTGATATGTCTATAGAAATTCTCATTGTGATTGTATAAATAATCATTTGACTTGAAATTTCCAAAATATTTCACATAAAGATTGTTATGTTTTGATACTATTTATGATATATTATACTCCACGGTAACTCAATCAATAATCATTGAATATAACATGAACTATATGAAAGTAGTTGAGTGATTAATATAGAATTCATTATCCAAAAGTGATTAGAAAGAATGTTTCATTATTTCTGATTACTATTTGATTTGAGAAATTATTTGCCAAGAAAAAATGACACTTTAAAAATAGTTTTCAAGTATTATTAAATCAATTACTAATATTGGAGAGCTAATATGATTGGAATTAAATCGAATAAATATTATTTCTATGCTTTATGTCTAATTGAAATATTATGTTGAAATGACTGAATTATACACACACAAAAATCAAGCACGAAAAGGTTAGTCAAAACTATTTTGACATTCCTAAATATTTGGATGATTATGATGCATTGCTAGACGTCAATTTTAATCTACAAATATAAATTATTTAATCATAGAACTAAATATAAATTGAAAATTTTGAATTTATCTAATCATAAATATGATTTATTATTATATTTTATATACATTGCTAATATATTTGAGAACCTAATGGATTATACAAAAAGAACGAGTTAAAAAGATAAAAGATGTCTTAATCAAGTTAGATTTTATTGTAAAGTTTGAGAAACTTTATAATTAAATATAAAATATTTAATAAATAATGACTAATAAGAGATATTAGATCTTATTTGAACTTAACTGGTATTTAATTAGAATTAATTATAATTCTAATTAAAGTTTAATTGAAATTAGCATTCTATTTCAATTAAAATACTAAAAAGTCCTGATCATATTATAAACATTAAATAGACTTAGGCACCTAACCCTCTCTACAATGGTTGTAGAGTTCTCTTAACATTTTATATGGAGAGGCCGGATACTTGTAAAGTTACAGTGATTAAGATTAATCAATTTTAAAAATGATTCGGAAATAAAAGGATTATGCTTCACAATAAGATCAAATTATGATTTATGTTTTATTATAATTTACATATTAATCATATTATAGCATTTAAGTAACCTTAGGTTCAAAAAATCAAACAAAAATATTTCGTAATTAGTCTGTTGTGCGTAGATCGAATCTCGTCCTAATTTTTTAGCATATTTTTGTCGTTTCGTCGTCCAACTCTTCCAAGCCTCTCCTACTCTTAGACCAATATTCAAAGCTTTAATCGAGAATCTTATTTATCAACAACAAAGGAAAATTTATTTTTGTATTATTGTTGACACTTTTTTTTTCGGTTGGATGTTGTTAAAGAGCTACTTTCATTTCATGTCATCTTTGGCGACTCTTATGCATGCTTTGGAATAAAACCATTTGCTATAAGGAGTTTGAGTTGAATGTACATTAATTTATGGATAACATGCTTAATGGATATACCGTATCAACCATGAAAATCTAATTAACAGAACTTATTTTTTTAATATACATAGAAATTCATGCTCAAATAACAATTTAAAAACCATTTCTTATGTTAGTGACTTAAAAATAATAGGTTAAAAATATAAAAACGTTAAACTTATTAATGATAGATAAATCAAACTTATCACTTAATTTAAATCTAACTTGGTTTCTAATTTTTAAATTATTGAATCGTTAAATAATTTATTTAAAATATATAAATTACAGATTATTTCGTTCATTTGATGATTTATCGCTAAAATTGTCGGTGTAATAAAGTCCACGGAGACCAAAATCCAATATTTGAAGCCCAGTAATTTTGGTAGACAATTACTCTTGGCTGGAGCCTGAGGATATGCGTTTTAGACTTAAATGAGAAACAATGTAACATAGCGTCACGTCATCCTAACAAGCTTAACATACACTAAATAGAGATCACCATTCTTCAGGAACTGAGTAAGCTATACGACGGAACCATGCACAAGTTTTTTATACCAACATCAACTAACTCATGGAGACGATAAGTTAGTACTACTGGAACGATGAGAACAGCTAGGTTTTGCTGGTTTGTGCAAGTCGAATCTCATCTCTTCCGCCTCTTTTGAGGCTCTGATTTAGTCCCTGACGAACACACAGAAACATAAACATGAGAGAAAGCGTGAGAAACCAAGAAATTTCGGAAATAATGCACAGGTCGATCTTTTCCAACCCCTCCCTACAAGCTTTGCATCTGCTATGAATATCATCACTAAATTTTTGTTACAGCAGTTGACCAACTTCAGCTAATCTTCCTCCATGATGAGTAAAGAAAGTGGTAATGTTTTCATATTTTAATGAACATCAAGTGCAGTGATTCAGTTATAGTTCGAAAAAAATACAAACCTCTAGAAGGTGTTGCTTGAATCACTTCTTCCTGAATTCCAGTGATATTCCGGTTCTGAAACAACAGAAACACCTCTCCATCACATCTAAGCATATAAAAAGTTGGACAAGAATATAAAGTACCAGTGTTTCCGGGAAGAAGCCATCTGTGGACCAATAATCACATAAAAGCAATAACAACTTAACATCATGAATTTCATAAATGTATATGGTTGAGTGTCCACATAGTTCATGAGGGCTTCTCTATGGAAGATGATAACTATCAATCAAGTCAATTCTCCTAACTTGGATGATCCAACAATATTTACACCATTGTGCACATTCAACTTACTTTCTAGATATATGTAGAGATTGCAATCAGTCGGGCCAGCCTAAAGACCCCTACACATGGCCCGGGCCCAGGACAAGCTGCCCGAGCTTGGGCTGCCCTAAGCGTCGTATTTTTACAATACAACATTGTTTTGATCTTGAGTTTCTTAAACCTACAAATTAAAACGACGTAAGTTTGGGGAAGGGGGTTTAGACTGTAGGGGTGCCTGAAGCCTTGTTAACTTGGGCTGGACAGAGCCAGGCCGAGCTAAGCTATATTTGCCAACTCTAGCTACATGAAAATTCAATATATTGAAAAGAAGATGCATGTGAATACTTTCCCATTACCAAGTGGAATCTGTCAGACTGCCACACAGTTGGAAAATGCTTCTCCATCTCAAAAAAGCAAGAGAATGATCATACATTTCTCTCAAAAATAGCATGGAAACAAAATTGGTAATTTGAACTACATAATATAACACAGGTATTCTTCATTATGGACTAACTTCTTTTGAGAACACAGTACATGTTTAGTATGAATAATCATTGGCAGCTGTAGAAGTTAAAACTAAATCAGAAAAGTATCATCACTAACCGCATCATAAACAGGAATTTGGTTCCGCCAGAAATCAAGGGTAGGTAGAAGTAATCTTCCTACAAATACACCAATAAATTAAACATATGCATTATTAAAGGTTACATTCTACAAGCTACACAATCACAAGGAAAGACCGATCTTGGGAAAAGCCATTCAAATTACTATTAAACGTACAAAATGAACCATTAGGCACCAGGTAATTAAACGGAAAAGACATCTGATTTTAGTTTTCATGATTGGAGGACAAGTCTGTCAAACAGGATATGGTAAGTACCCAAAAAATGACTTCAACCATTCAAATTTTCCTGTTGGGTCTTTGATAATTAAATAGGGAAATGTTCAAATCCACAGCACAGTGAAAAGAAAGAGAAAAACCACAACTAATCTCTTCATTATGTCAGTTACTCCACACAAATTTTACTACCTTAATACACAAAGGTTAATATGCTAGGAACACAAAATTGCCACCTGAATTTGATATCATATTCACCTGATCTAGATCGTTTAAGACTTAAGGACTCGGGGGATCGCATACGCGATTTTTCTTTTCCTCCCTGTGGAAACAAACTCACCAGAGCAGCGGGTTTAAAAGGAATAATTATAATACACAAATACTATAATTAGACAAGCAAAATATATGACGGCAGAGAATTAAGTGTAAACTAAACCAAAAATAAACGTGAAGACAGAGAAGGCAACAACTAGCTAATTTACCAGAGGAAAAGAAACAGAATGAAGAAATGATATATCATCAAAAACACGCAAAAGGAGACAAACAAAGATTCAAATATAGCAAAAGAAAAAGGTTTGCAAAATGAATGAATAGCAGCATGTAACTGCCAAGTAAAGATTATAAATGGATCACAAGTTCTCATACTTGCATGCATACAGAAAAAATGCAAAGAGGCGAAGAAAATACAATGTTAAAAACTTTAATTTATAGATAGGCCATAGGTTCCTATTTCTCAACAGCCAAAAATTAGTAAGATAACTTGATCCAAAGAAAACTGTGCAACTTTGGATTAGGCTCATACAAATAATTACCTTAAGAATCATCTAGGTGAATTAATATGTGTATCGACAAAGTAAACAATAAAACAACCAGAATCCAAAGTGGCTTACATTTGGATCAAAACTAATTTTCCTTTTAGCTTTTTTCATAGATGAACTTCCTTCAACAGTAACTTTTCTTCGTTCCTTGCCATTGCTTTCCAAATTTTTTGAAAAATTTATCAATCTGTTCGCAGCTCTTCTCATTGCACTTTGTACATTCACAAGTTCCTGAGTACGACTTGCTAGTAAAGTTTTCTTACGCTTCTCTACACTCCGGAACTCCGTTTCTGACTTTGAATTTTTATCTTTGTGCTTGAATGAACATCCTGATATAGATTTCTGCTTATCAGTCAAAATACTCAAACGCCTACTGCTTCTTCTAGGACAAGAGGCATTTGGATTGTCATTTAGTTTATCCAGTTCGAGCATATGTGAAGCATTTCCATTCCCTTCTGGACCAGGGTGCTTATTTGACATGTCAGGATGATTTGCAGAATCTGCAACATCTTGAGTTCCAGGTAGGCAGTCTTCAAGTATTTCTCTGTTCTTATCTGTGAATCCGACCATAGGCTCAGGTCCATAGGAAAATAAAGTTGTAGAAAATATTGTTGTGTCATTTTTCAGTCCATCCTTGTCTCCCAGATTTTCCTGTTGCTTCATTGAACTAGTCAGTTCAGCTGAGAATACAGTCAAGCCTGCAATTCCAGTAGAATCTATCTGTTTCAAGTTGATTATTCCATGATCATCCGTATTAGAACCTTTGTATACTAAACATTCTTCTGATGCATTATTGTTGGTGGGCGCACAACAGAGTCTAGCTGATTCATTAGTCTTTGACTTCATTATGGGTCCCTCTTGAGTGTTTTTATTGCTCTCCAAATCAATGCTAGTTTCTGGTGATCCTACCCCATCGTGGCTTGAAAGTTCTACTTGTACTCCAGAGAAATCTTTCCTTGAACCACCAGCAGTTGTGGAGCTGTTAAATGACGGTGGAAAGATCACCTGGGCATCTGAGTCCACATTATCAACCACATTCTCTATTGTAGTCGACAAATTAGTTCCATATTCCTTATGAAGTATTGAAGGCTCAAGTTCATCATTTAGCACACTCAATGATGTATTGACGTATAATCTTCCTTGAACACTAACAGATACATAATTGTCTGTTGTAACACTTTCAGAAGATTTGATATTTATATTTTTAGATACACTGTAATAGGAATCCCTTGCATCCATGCTATCATGATTATCTTCATTCTTGTCCTTACTTGGAGTTAAAACTAGACATGAATCTTCGCCTGTGAGAACTGAAACTTCTAAAGGAAGAGGGGCAGGAAATAAAAAACAGAGATAACCATTTCAGCTGATAGATTGGCAGTTTTGAAAAAGCATTCAGCACAGTGAAAAGAATAGCATTGTAGGGATTAAAACCTGTATCTGTTACCGACTGATTGAAGTCAGAGAGTTCTTGCAAATCCGGTCCAGAGTTGACCATTTGTTCAAAGCACTTCTTGGCACATTCTTCCCAGTGAGGAGGAAAGCCAAGCAAGAAATATCTTAACACCTGTTTAATGAGAACAATAAGATAGAAAACTTTATGCATTTGATTCCAAAAAAGGGAATTGTGAAACAAAAATGTTCTCGTGGAATTCCCAAGCAAGGTAATGTAGCTGGAACAAATCCCAAATGACTATAAATGGCAGTCAATCTTAAATCGACAGTTCAACACAAAGGCTACAAAATAAAGCTTGCATCTTCATCTGAAACAAAACAAGGGGCATAAACCTCGGAAGAAAAACCATTGTGTATAGTCCGTGTGCTATTGAACAAGCCCAAGCAATGTAATGTATCTAGAACAAACCCCAAGTGACTATAACGGGCAATCAACCTTAATTAACCAGTTCAACAGAAAGACTACAAATAAAGCTTGCGTAGTCACGCAGAGACAAAACAGGGGACATAAACCTCGGAGGAAAATCCGTTCTGTAAAGTTCGTGTCTTGTTCATCAAGCCTTGAAAAATTACAGTGACGCCATCAGCTGTCTCGATAGTGAAAACATCGAATCTTTTAGTGATGGGTGCGGAGTGGAACGCACGCAAGGCTTGTTGCCTGAACACAAACACAAAAACTATAGAGAAAATAAACAAAAATCAAAAAAAAGAAACTGTTTCGGTGCAAAGCAAGTAAACAGAAAAAGAGAAACCGCACTCTCTGGAAGTGAAGCCTGCAACTGCAAGTTTCTTCCCTTCGAAGTCCTTATCGGCTTTAATCAACCACCAATCGTGTAACGAAACCTTTTTTTTTCAGGAATAATCATAATATGCAAATCAGAGAGGGAGAGACAGCAAGAGATTGTTTTCAAATACACAAAAATTGCAAAAAAAAAGAGAGGATAAACACAACTCAACTGTTTTCTGAAAATAAGAACAGGAGGCGGTGTTACGGGCTTTCTCGGTGACGGTGGTTGCTTCCCGAGGTTGGTTCGAGGCAGCCATGGAGATCGGATAAAGCAAAATTCGCGATTTAACGAAGATTTAGTTAGGGTTTGAAGCAGAGACAAAAGGCTTAGAGGCGCGGGAAAATCACAGTACTACATACCATTTCGTGCGTGATTGAGAAAGACGAGAGGTAACCGTTCAATAACCTATAAAGTGCAGTAGTATTGTTTGAGAAAGCAAGCTTTTGCCCACCACACAACTGAGTGGCTGTAGTTTAGTGGTTAGAATTCTACGTTGTGGCCGTAGAGACCTGGGCTCGAATCCCAGCAGCCACACTAAATTATTTTACTTCTTGATTAATTAGGTTTTTTTTTTCACACCAAACGGCGCCGTATCAGTAGTCCTCTAAGTCGTCTCTCGATATAGTATATAAGTACCAGGTCGTCTTTTTATTTCCGTTTTAACTTCACTGATCAGTGCACGTCTGCGGGCTCTAGAAATTTCTAATACTGACGGTTATGGGTTCTTGATCTCTCTCTTTCTCTTTCTGTTTTTCGATTTGATTTAGACTTACGATTTCCCTGCTTAATTGTTAATTAATTTGTGAGTGATTGTTCTCGGAAGAGGTGTTAATTATGTGTATTGATTGTTCCTGGATGTGTCGTTGCAGATGTTTGACGATCAGGATTTAGGCTTCTTCGCCAATTTTCTTGGCATTTTCATCTTCGTTCTGGTAATCGCATATCATTATGTGATGGCTGATCCTAAGTATGAAGGGAACTGAGGGTTTTTCCTGCTATTTTATTGCATTTTGTAACCTTGGGGACATGTCTTGTTGAGATCTGTGTATCTGAGTTAGTTTGACAGATGAATGTTAGCTTGATTTTGTCGAAACAGTGTATTTGCGCCCACGTGAATGTGATTAGCTAATACCCTTTTTCGTTGATTCGTTTGCTGTTAATTGCTCGATAACTATAAAGTTTTAAATTGAGCCTGGATCTCGTTCTTGCTTTTACAATCTTGGTTGCTACTGGGTTTTCATCTTTGGTTTGTACTTGGAAAATGCTGATTATTCATATGCCGAAGCAGAGCATGTCTTATGTTTAATTCACGTTTGGCCCTTCAGTCCATAGAATTGATGAGCTAGAGAAGAATGGAAAATCAGTTTTCTGTATAGTTTTCGTTAGCTATAAGTGAGATGGAATGGACATATCTCATGCTTCCCTAGGCTGTAACAACTGGTTAGAGTTCTATTGATGTATATGGAAAAGAAATTCCTGGAACGATCACTTCAGTTTCACTCCCTGTAGGGTGACTAATTCAAAATTGTAAAAAGGATCATGAAATGTGGGTTTACTCTAGCATTCTTTGAGTCCGAAACATACTCATGCCACACATTGGAGATGGGTCACCATCATTTTTTGGGCAGATTATGAATTTTGCACGAAATTTCATACAAGTTAACATGCCTTGAAGGATTCTCCCATGTAATTAGATTCTTTAGTTCATTCTCAATCTGTATTGTTTCCCTCATCATAGTATTGATGCAGAACCCTAGACTAGTCAAGCAAAGTGTCATCTTACTTCTAGACTGCTGCTCAACTTCATTGTCGTCAAGCATCTTACTTACCTCGATTGAGTGCTGGAGAAAAGATTCCACAATCTCCAGAACTTCTTCTTCCTCTGGACCCAGCCTGGATCTATCTTCATGTTGTGCTTTTCCTGCCTCAACATCACAATGTACTTTGTCCATTTGCAGCTTGTCTTCAAGTTCTGAAAGGGACTTTATCAAAGATACCTCTTCAAGGAATTCCAGTGAAGACGCAACTTTTCCTCTAAAATGATCTAAATCTCCATCCAGGAGTTCTTCTAGTTCCTTCTTGTTCAATCCCAATGAATCTGATTCCGCCAGAATAATTTCAATTTCACAGGCTGCAAATAGCAAGAGATCCATCATCTTTCTCAAGGACTCGAGAAGTTTGTTATAAGAACCACCATTAAAAGGCAAGAACCAGAAGTTGGGCTCCAGCTCAGCATCAGCAATGAATTTTTCCAAGTTATTTACATTGTATTTCAGCATCTTCTGTCTATCTCTAAACTGACTGTTCTCTTGGCCACTGCAAATTGACATGTCTTCCACACAGCTTCGAAGAGCCCTTAAGCTCCAAGCAAGTTCAGTTTTGGCAACACTTGATGCTCTCATTGGTTGCAATACAAATTCAAATGTAATGAAGCAACTTAATCCTATGGCAGCTTCTGTGAGCCTTGCAACTGCGAATTCACTAGGAATCCCATACTTCTTCCTACCCAAGATGAGCAGTGCACCTATAACAGCTGCAGTTGCACCGGCTTTACCGTACATCCTACTGTGTCTCAAGAAAGCGGTGAAGATAATCCAAGGGAGAAGAGGTAGAAACCGAAAATCTATTAAGTGTTGAAAAACAAAACACCATATGATTCCATAGATTGATCCAAGTGCAGTACCCTGCACACGAGCATTTGCAATAGTGAGTAGTGCCTGTCTTCCCTTCTCAAAGCTGATGGCAATGGTTAGTCCTGACCAATATGCTTGTTTTTTGTTAAATAACAAACCTAAGAACACAGCAAAACCCAGGGAAAGTGAACACTTCAATGCAAATGTCCATCTTTCCCTGCTTCCTTGTGGAATCAGGCTTTTCCAAGTCTTCATAATTCTGCACTCTGCTTGATCTATGGTGGCTTGGGTGTTAGTCTTTTCTGTGTTACCTGAAATGGGTTTTGAACATCTACGAATTGGTAATTCACCTTGGAGAAGTTGCATGCAGAATATGAAGAAGAATGCTGACAGGTCTTCATATGTTTTTTCATTTGTCTTTGGGGTCCATAGGAAACTTTCCGAGCTTGTATTTGTCGTATCAGGAGCTGTTTTTGAGCAGAAAGGTGTAAAGTGTTTAGCTTGGCTTAATTTTAAGCTTGTCCTTTTTTTCATTGCAAGTAGCTCTTCCACGAGCCCTTCGTCGTTTATTGCAACTGGAAACAACTGGCAAGACGTAATAGCTATTTGCAGTCCCCTTAACTTGGTTTCTATTTCTTGTAAATTTTCACCTGGGTTTGTCAAGTTATGGTCAAAGAGTCTGAGATGAGGTCTCTCCCAGATCAAACTTCGCTGCTCAATCCATGAAAGAAAATCATTAGGGTGCAGAGGTAAAGCTAGACTTTAGTCAAAATGATTATATGAGAAATTGCACATTACCTGGCTATCTATGAAGTCTTGAAGATGTCTAACACCTTTTTGACTCAGGAACTTTGCTTGAGATATCAAGTCAATTGCTGCTTGTTTGTCTTTGGCAGAAAATGCCTTCACCAAAAGGTCCATTCTTTCCGAAGCATTCTCCATATACAATCTGCATTCTCTCCTAGCCTGCAAGCATCAGATACGTCAACTATGCATTCTTCCTTCTCCATGACTTTTGCACATGCAATTTTTGTTGCATAATATGAGTTAGATTCTCATTAACCTAGCAGGAGAATAAAAATCCATTATTGAACATTGCCGAGAGTACAATGCCTTGAAAGCCTAAAGGTTCTGATTTAGGCCTAAGATCAGGCTGAAAGCTGTACTTGATGGACAATGATCTCAGAAATTACTTTATTTCTCCGTTTTTTAGATATTTTTTCAACTATTCGATTCCCCGTCCTTTAATTATTTTTCAACTATTCGTTTTTATGCCTGTTTTATATATGCATGTGTCCACTAGCAGACCAGCTATACACATGCAATTATAATAAAACACGACATGACTAGTGTGTCCATGCATGATGTCAGTGGATGGGTATAAGTATAAACTCTTTTTATCCTACTTTTCTATGACCCGATATCCCAAGAAGTTGAGAGTGGGAAGTCCATAGGAGGCAAGGCAACATGATCTTCTCCTCCTCTTTAGTGTAATTTGGTGCCATAGATTGATTTAGGATATAGAAAATTGACATTTAACATTACAAAATGCTAGTGATCACATGAGAAGGCTTAAAGTGCACTAAAATCTTCCAATTGCGGGACTTATCACATGTTTTTTATGATTCATGTTGTTCTTGTTCTGAAGAATGTCAGAAATGGAGAATCTGTGCTTGTAGCTGTGATTCCCTGCATATCCTCGAGCATCTTCAGTTAGATATGGATCAATTATTCAATTATTCCTTGATTAAATTACAGTCTCAAAACTCTTTAGTATAATTAGTGTCGTACTTTTGGTTATCAAGATTAGCGTCCGGTACACTAATAACATCTTAATAAAAGCTACAAGCTTCGGTGTTTAATTTGAATTATTTTAGAACCTAGGAACTCAAATTTGTTATGTGTGTGTATATATATATATCAAATTTGTTATGTGTGTGTGTATATATATATATATCAAATTTGTTATGTGTGTGTATATATATATATATACACACATTGATATATATATATATACACACGTAACAAATTTGATATATATATATATATACACACAAACACACGTAACAAATTTGATATATATATATATATATACACACACACATATGTATACACACAGAACAAATTTGATATATATATATATACACACACACATAACAAATTTGATATATATATATATATATATATATAACTGTAAAATAACTGTAATTGAATAAGCAGGCACCCTTAAACCAATACCAAAATTGGCAACTATAAGTTTTGAGTGATTGAAAAATGGAAAGTAGTTGTATAGATGACGTTCTTTAGATTTACTTTTTCACTAGGCTTGATCTAGTGGTAATTAAGGCAAAGATTATCAAGTAAAGAAGTCGGAAATTTTATTTGTAATTTATATTTCAAGAGCATGCGCTGCAGAATTATTATAATTGATTAAAGAGTATTATATTAAAGCATTATCATGATTGTTATCATGAAGTTTTTACGAAAAATATTCACGTTCTTAATATTTTTGGATAATTTATATGTTTACTAAAAATTATTGCTATATTTTCTTAATAAGCAAAGACGATCATTGCAAGGATAACAGTGATCATGATTGTTACCTCATAGTAGGCTAGTCGAGGGTATGGAACCAACATAGCCAAATTAGAAGCCAAAGCTCCTAAAGCAGTACTTGAGGCAACATGAATAGGGTGCATCAGAACTCCAGTATGATCACTTCCATTAACAACGGCATCCACATACACGATCACAATCTGCCCGAATGCAATTCTTTTGGACATCATTGGAGTTGACTCTGGCAGTGATACCATGAACGATGTAATGGTCACGGCAGCCGCGGCCGGCCCGGTTGTGAACCCATCGGGTCCAACCATCCACAAGGTTAACGTACAGGGGACCAAAGCTAGGATGGTGGCGTATAGAGCATGCCAACTTCCTCTGAGAGTGTCACCAAGTGTAGCATCAGACACAATGAGTATAGTTGTCATGTAAGAGAAGGCAGGGTACCCTATCAACTGCCTGATCGTAGCTGGCGCATAGAGGGTGGTGCAACCAACGACCAGGCAGGCAAGTGCAGTTCTTAACCCTGAAATCAATCGGACAAGCCAGACTGATCTTCCTGACATGATAGTTATAAAACCAGGATGCAATAAGAAAATACTAATATGTGTTGGATGTTGGTGTCAGGAGGTCGGAAGAAACAAAAGAATTTGAAGTTGGTGACTGTAAATCGAATCAGTTTGGGAATTACAGGTTTTGTGAGATGGTAGACAAAGGTTGCATTGGCTTCAACCGCATGTTCACTACTTAATGTGACATGTCTCTTTATAGGAAGGACCACCTGTTTGACTCACTTGCGGGGACTGCGTGTGGTAAGTTAGGTTCTATTTTATCTGTTTTGATCCAATTAATTTTCTTCTTCATAGCATAATTGGCACGTACTTTGTTCACTTGGCATTAATAATTCATCTATTAGGATGTTACAATAATGTGTTAAGATAAATCTTAAGTACAGTTTTTCACTTTTTCTTGTCCTTCCACTCTTTAGTTCTTTTTTTGATTAAAAAGGTTAAAGAGAAGTTATATGTTCCGCAGAAAAAGAAACGTGCCCCTTTTAGTATAATGCGGTTTGTGTTGTTTTGATATTGTATGTACTCGTAGGATTTCCACTAGCGTCAGGTGTATTGGAATCGATCAAAGAATTGGATATTTGGTGCCAACTCAATGATTAATATGCGTTGGAAGGATAATAGCATTATTCAGGAATTAGTTCCATGTCTCCCCCATTTGATTGCAAATGGTTTCATACGTCGACAGGTAAAGAGAAAATGGAAGTTGATCGTTTCTTTCGTTTCATAGCTAATGTCTGAGTTTCTGGGTATGACGCAATGAAGTAAGTCTTACATTAAGCAGTAAGTCTTATATTAGTTACTCTCTTTCTTCAAAAGTTTGAAGTTGAATTTCTAGTAATTTTAAGTAACAAGAAGTTAAAGATTTAGAAAAAGAGACTGATGTCACATTCCCTGAGGCATTTGATTGAAACTTTAGTGAAGTGAAAACCACAAAATAGAAGAATTAGTAAGAGGGGCACAATGGTAGTGTCTAAATAAAAGATTGCCATTAGATGATCACAATGAGACCAAAAATAGGAAAGTGTCTAGACTGAATAATAATTCATAACTGATAATTCTGAATGAATATTAAACAAGATATAATAAATAGTAATTATAAATTATTTAGTGATTTAATAACTTAAGATCATACATAAGATTAGATAGTTTGACTTATTATTAATGTGCTTCTTATCTTTTAGAAATTATCAATAAGTTTGTTAAAATTTTAATTATAGACTCTGTAATAACATCATGTTCAACACATGGCATCGGTGGTATTACATGACATTATTTTGAAGTTCGCCGTTAGAATTTGTACCTTTAGTTGACAGCATGGAGGTAAGTATTATAAAATCAGAACTATAAGAGAATGGTTATTTATAAAATTCAAATAGTATATTGATAATATATGAAATCATATGAATTTAATCCTTATTAGCATCTTTAAGGGGACCAGATCGTCTAGATAAGAGGGTACACCAAAACTAGGCAGAGAAAGATCTTCCTCGTCTGGACAAAATCAAGCATCTGGACCTGCCATATATACTCTATCCCAGAAGAATCGATCAATGAACCTGCCCGGAGCCACCTGGAATCACGATGACGAGTTTTCAATTAGTCTTTTCAGAGAAATTGGAAGGAGCATAGAAGGTGCACTGTTCCTGCCCATCCCAAGTCATGCACGATATATTCATATATTCCTATTGCAAGTACATGCAACTCTAAATATACTAAAGCAGAAACAGAAATTTTCTTATGTCTGGCATGAACAACTTGGTTGTCCAAAGTTATTGGAAACTAAGTGAGCTTCTTATGTCTAGAGCCAACGAACCAGTATGGCCTTGCCTTTCAGAATTTACAAACATCATTGAATCAGCAAACGAAAGGAACAAAACCATCATGCCTTCAACGTAAGGTCCATACATGACAAGAGTGACAAGTAGACTGCTAGTGGCTAGCCTCTTCCACGCGTTACTTGGTTCTTCGGGCAACTGATGTAAGTGGCGTATAAGCATCACACCTTTTCCTTTGGACATCGTTTGGTGACGTTTCCTTCTCAGTTTCTGAATATACTCGACGTCCATGGAAGACTCTGATGATTTTGATGTTTACTAAACTAGATTTTTCTGTGGTCTGAGTTGGTTATTCACTTGGACAGGTCAAGCCTTTCATAATTTTGAATCCCAAACATTTGGTACTATGTTTTTGTATCCATTTGGTACCGTTAACTGGAACTTCCCTTGCCTGAGGGTAGAGGGCTCAATGAATGCTCCTGAGGATTCATCCTGCCGGCCTGCGTGATGTGCAGAGTGTTAAGAGTCACTCATTTTGCATAAGCAGACAAAAGTTTCGATGCATTCATTAATGCAAGGAAGTCATATAGTAATCAAACTTGACTCCTATATCACTCGAAATCAACTAATCAAGTTAAAATTTGGTTGAATTTTGAGTTGAGCTCATACTTAAAAGACCAGTTCGAGGTTGAAAATTCTAACTCTCTATTTTTAAAATAATGCCGTTTTAATATAATATAGTGTATAGATTTAAAAATATATAGACAAATAATGTGGTCTTAATGAATTATATTTATGGTTTAATAAGATTAAGCCTATGTTTAGTTAGGCTTATACCAGTAGAGTTTTTTTATTGTTGATCTTTTTTTAGAAGAACTTTTTTAAGAAACTAATTGACTGTTTGGTTGTCATTTAAAAAAGAGCATTTTTGAAAGAATTTCATACAATAGACTGTTTGACAATATAAAAATAAAAAATGCTTTTAGTTTTAATTATATTTTATTTTATAATAAAAATTATTTATACATATAAATATTATTTAAAGTATATTAAACAATATGCAAAGCTCAATATATTAATTATTATCTAATGGTAACCTATATGAAATATAAAAGAAAATATATCTACTCAAATCTATTATATAGATTATAACATTATTAAACTAATATCGAAAATAAATATTAAAACATATAAAAAAATCAAATAATATTATATAAATTTCAAAATAAATATTCAAGTTGAGTAAATAGTTAAATACATACAAAACGGGAAGATGAGTTTGTTAATATTGTGGGAATTATGTGTAAAATATAAGAACAAAATGAATTAAAAAATAGACCCATTAATTGATCTGAAAAATCTACCTAAAAAGTGCTTTTTTGATAAGTCTCAAATTTGAAATTCTTAAAAAGTTATATTTTGACCGCCAAAAAATTCATATCTATTAAAAAACTAATTTTTTTATTTTACAATCAAACGCTTATTAAAAAAAACTTTTATAATAGGGAAAAAGTATTAGCTTCCAAAAAAATTCATCCAAACATACAGTAAGTTAAAATTGGATTTAATGACCCACTAATAGTTCCGTTCCTCAACAATAAAGTCATTTTTTGTACCGAAAGAAAAGATATTGTTCCCACACTGTGTGAGCCTATTCAACCTACTTACCTCATAGAAAAGGGATTTGCCCACTAAGATAAGACCAATTCTTTCTATGTTGGTGTTTAGGTGCGCGATTGCTATTGGTTTTGGGGCTGAGCTCAAAAGGAAGTTAATGGGATTTAAGTCATTATCACTCCTATCATCACCCTTTATTAAATATTAGATTTATTAAAAGAATTCTTTTTAGAAAAATTCATTTCTTTCCAGACATCTAATTGTAATTCAAATCGGTTATTTCATTAAATAATTTACAAAACATATATTGTTAGACAATTGTTATTTCCTATAAAATTAGATAACTATCAATTACATTTTTCGGTTTTTAAATAAATTATCGATTAACATACGTAATTTGATCTAGATAAAGATAATAAAATTGCCTAATAAATAATCTAGATTAATAGGTCAAAGTTGAGGTAAAAAATGAATCCCAATTAGAATGGACCGAATTCATATCGACCTTGTGATGGAAAAATTCGATATAGAAGCTATATAAAAGTTAAGGTCTTCTACAGTTATTCATATCAATCGTAAGTATAAGAAATCTCTAATCCGCTAGGAGAGCTTACGTATTGAGAAAACTGTAGAAAGGCCTAAACCACGTGTTGGGAAATATTTTCCATAAAGGTCTAAAGAGATTCGTGATAGTTTAGAGCTCGGAATCGGCATCGAAATCAGAGATGAAATTGAAATCAGATATTTCACATTACCTTTTTTTTTAATCCTTTCTTGTTGATCTGAATATGTAATAAGATCTATACTACATATTACGTATATTTCCCCAATTATCATTATAAACTATTTTTTAGATATCATTATCAACTTTATGAAACATTATATCTATATATAATACAAAAAAAGATGTCCTATGATTGTGGTTGAAACTCCACCTGATCATCAAAATTAAATGGCCGGCAAGAGGTCATAAAATGTACATGTGGATGATGGTTAGATAATGTACTTGCTAGTGCGAGCAAGTCTGAAAAGGGCCACCTTATATCATTCTAAAGATGAGAGCTTAGTGGGAATTGGATCACTTGTTATCTGTACTACCGGATTTACGTCTATGTCGTCCAGGTTATGGAAAGTGACAATGCCAAAATGGATGTACGATGGTCACTAAACTAGCAAGTAATCTGGAAAATCGACACGTCAATTGTTTTTCATAGTGAACAAGCTCGATTAGATTTCAAGCCGATTTGAAATTTTTTTATCACAATAGGTTTCATCCCAAATTTTGGTATTTGTTTTAAACCTCTCAAGCTTAAAATTTAAAACATTTTAAGTTTAGGCTTGGCTCTAAATCAAATCAAATTATGTTTGTTAGAATTAGTTAACCTAATTCAAAGTCATCGGATCAAATTCAAGTCTATTAGAACAAATTGAATTTATTCCGTTAAAAAAACCCTCCGACAATTATATTTTGAGCCAAGGTTTGAAATTTGGTTCGTGTCTCTCAAACCCAAAATCAAAAACATTTTATGATTAAATTTGGATTGTAAGCAAATCAAATTATATTTGTTAAGATTGTTAACTCAAAGTCAACCGACAAGGTCATTAGAGATTTAGATTCGATTCGATCCATTGTCATTTCTAAAATTTGTCGGTTGTAAAATCAGCCCAAGTCATTGGGCCCTTTTTGCCAAATCTAGCTGCATATTTGTGCTCTATCTTCGCATGCAGTCCTTTGAGCATGTTGTTTCCAATGTTCTCTCTCCTAACGGCCAAATTACACCCAAAATCAAATCTACAAAAATATCTGCCATTCAGCTCCCACCCCTTGTACATTCAGCAATTTCAGTTTCACGCCAGGCCTGAATCCAGTTTATAGTACACATGTACGCTAGGGTACAGGGTACATCATGCCCTTATTTACATCACACACAACTTTAACAAGGTTCTTGGTGGAAGAAATGTTTCAAAGGGCATGGTTAGTGCATTCTTAAACGACCAACAACTATAGAAAATGGCAAGCAATTTCAGGTCGTATCCGCTGCAATGAAATGGTAAATAAACTCAAATCTAATCAAGAAAGAGTGACTTACCTGGTGTCTGAAGTCAAAGGACCTAAAAAAAAAAGCATGTTCTTCTTCAATATGCGTATACCAATTTTACATAGTGGGAAGAGTCCTCCAATCAGATGGTAACAAGTCCCTACTTCAGGCCTCGTTGGTGAAATATAGGTCCCTTCTGGTATGTTTAGGTGATCACTGCTAAATATCCCTATCATCAGTCCAGGAATTATTTTGTAGCCATGCCTGGAAGACAAGACCTGATCTTATCTTGTTTACACGGATTCGAAGCTATTCCAAGCTATTGCACTACTAGGGACACAATGCGTTCTCACCCATCCTGCAGTATAGTTAGTGGTCGGCAAGCTCATATGTGCAAGGCTCGGATGGATATCCATTGAGTCAGTTCGTTTATCTTCAAGTTTGGACATCATGGGGATAGTCAGGGTACAGCTTCCAAAGCCATTAATGAGTAAGCACGCCAGTACATTCGTGCGGAACGACCAATACACGTTTCCCAAAATGGATCGTTAAGCAGTGATAATAAGAGCAAAAGGAGAATGCTACAAAACTACACACATTGTAGTCTAGCAACATGAAAGTTGATGGGATGCAATATCTGTTGAATGTTAATGTAGGAAAGACAGATTAAATTATAATATCATGATTCAAGCAACTGCTTTGAGAAATTAACAACAATTGAAAATTACCTAGAAGTGAACTCCAATCTAATAGTCAAACTCTCATATATATAATAGAATATATAAACTCTCTTATAGACAAAATATACATATATATAATAGATAAAGGAAAAACATAGCTGCTGAGTAAACAGCTGGTACGGTAACTTTAAAAACCAGCAGATGTTGTGGAAAACAATGCAGCTCTATTAACAAAACACAAAAATAAACTCATGGACAGTATAAAGTCATGTAGGGGCCTAACAGAGTACCATTAGAACTTTTTTTTTATTTGTCTAAGACATTTAACTAGTTCAGAATTACAATCATTCAGCCATATATAAATATACCTTGCTTGTACATTTTCATTATAACGTTCATGCTCCTTCCTCTTGGGGAGAATTGAAGTTACATTGGCTTAAGGATAAGTTGGTATTAACCTTAGTAGTCACACATTTCTGGTAGGCAGCGATTTGTTCTGAGAGCGAGTTCTGGGAAGAAAGCTCTTGGAAGAGGTGTCCGCCAATTGCATCCTTGAAGAAATGAAGTTCTTTTGGCCTTGAATGTATGTATCATCGCCCAAAACTTTGCCTGCAAATCACACTATCTTCAAATTGCTACACGAGTTCATGGTTCGTATTTCATATATGGATTCTAGCTTAGGTTGGTCAATGCAAGCAGCTCCAGGATACGGGGAATAAAAGTTGACCATAGAGAAGTGGTAAGCTGATAAATGCTTCCTTCAAACCAGCTTAGTAAGATGATTTCCAAACAGTCAAACAAAGGTATGTTCCTTAAGGAAAATAAGTAAGTTCACATTTTCCAAACATGTTTCTGAATGTATGTAAAAGAGGAACCATTTAGTCACTGTTTACAACAGTCAATGGATGTATATTGAGCATGTCCAGTAAATAACAGTTAACTTTTCAAAATTACAGCCATTTTTATGCAACTGCAACATGCAGGGGTTAGAAATATGAGAAATTATCAGGATAAAGATGGCGAATGATGAAACAAGTATGAAATAAAGAAAATGTACAACAATAAGGGGGCCATATTCATCCAGAAACAGAAAAGGCACAACCCTGAAGTTTACATAGAAAATTTATGTAAGCAATAAAGAAATTCTTTCATATTTCTAATCTAGCAAAGAGGTGTCATAGTTCATAATGCAAGGAATGCTGGAGGAAACCTTAAGATGGTAAGATAGGTTCAGAGTTGGAAAGTATCGGTAAGATTTTAAGCAAGTAAAAGATAAATGATATGAGCTAAATGGAAGGAAAGAAGACAAACTAAAGCCATGGAAGTTAATTTGCAAACTCTGGAAAGGAGGCTATGCAGATTAGGTCCAACAATAGCAAATTATGCATGAAATACCTAATACTGATTAACCATGAAGTTTGATAGTTGATAAATTGAACAATACTTGAACGTGATGGCAAAGGAAAATGATCATGAAACAGAACTTGGGCTTGTTGACACAACCTTCAGTTTGGCCAGTAGTGGAACTCTTCTTCGTACATTCATTGCTTTCACTGTCTGCTAAAGTTACTCCTAAACTATCTAATTCTACTCCTACCATGGACTTGTTATTCCCTTCCGTGGCTCGAGATTCTTTTTCTTTTACCGCTGAACGAGTAAACCTCTTCCTGCTGGTTGGAGCACTTAGCATTGTGCTGGCAGACTCAGTTCTCATATGAGCATTGACATTTGATTGTCCATTAACACCATTCTCCACAACTGAAGCATCTCTTTGGGAATAATTTGTTACATACACATGGGACAACTTATCCTCTAATACCACAGCCAGGGGTTCTATTTCTTTGACAATGGCCGAACGAGTAAACCTCTTCCTCTTGGTTGAAGCACTTACTGCGAAGTCATCAGCACAAGCATCTGTCTGGACACTATCACAACTACCAGTACCATTGCTCATGTTAACTGCATCATGTTTTCCAGGATTGTCCGATAGTGTCTTATGGAGCTGAGTATCCATTTCCACACCTAAAGTTTGTTTTTCTTGGTGGGCTGAACAAGCACGCTTATTTCTGTTAGTTGAAGACTTTAAAGTCATTTCGCCAGTAGAATCATTGAGAAAACTGTTATCCATGAAAGCTGCATCCTTTTGAACTGCTGACCTAGTTATTCTAGTTGCTTTAGCAGGCAGGTTTAATTCAATCAATTCTGATGGACACAGTGACTCTATATTTGAGGAAAGGCGTCCCAAGGTTCTAATTTCAGCAGTAGAACTCATGCATTTAGATGTCTTTTCCTCATTATTCCAAGTCTCTTTGTGTCCATCACAGGAAAATTCAACAGATTGAGGCTTCCATGAAACAGCCTTCTCAATCGATATGATTGATTTTGCCATTTCAACAGATTTTGGGACAACTGAGATGCAATCAGCTGGTGCATCTGAGAAAACCTTATCCTTTGAAAAAAGTCCACCAACAGTGACAGACTTAGGAGTAACTTGAACTCGTGAGGCAAGAGCCGCACATGCAGCAAGAGGACTGAGACGCAACCTAGTTTCTGAATTATCTCCTTCAACTGGTGAAGCAGATGTAGGTGGACCGGCAACTTCCACATCCCCTTGTAGATTACTGGAGTTCCTGGTTATCCTTCTCGGTTTCTTGTCCGACAGAACTTCAACGGTTTGAATACCTGTTTTTGTTGGAAGAACTAACTGGAAATGTTGTTTCTTGTCCACTGTATTGAAAACCAGGTCATGGTGCTACTTTTAAAGTACAGGTTTATAAAGATGCCAAACAAATAAGCCCAAGGAAAAAGCACACATCTTATGTCTATAACTCTTTTACTCTGAACACACTGGTATAGCCTATGAAGAGTTGCACAACATAACCATTTTTTACCAATGGAATTGACCCCATTTTTTACCAATGGAATTGACCAGACAGAGTATAAATCGTGCTATGTTAATTGCAAACGATTTTTTATTTTTAACAGACTGAGTATTTTTAACAGTTAGGAAGGCTCACAAACACAGGAAAATATTATCTTATGCATAATCAGTTTTTTCATATTATTCTATTAGCAATGGCCCCTGGAATGTTCAATATCACAAAAATATGCAGCATTCCTGTTAAAGTGATGTACAACGACATCCAATGACATATAGTGTCAGCAGTAGACTCCTTGATGTTTATAGAAAAGATTTCCCCCAACCCAACAAAGATTCAGGAAACTTCCATCATCAAACAAAAATATCTAGTTATATCCTCCAAACTGGAAACATACTATTGGCAGGATTAATTACCTTCAATGCCAGTTTGAGTGTCAGCTGGAATGCATTTTTTATATGGATCAGCTGGATTGCTGATCTCTTTCGCTTGCTTTTCCAGCAACTTAGTGAGGTCTATTTCATAGTTTACATCCTCAGAGATTGTCAAGAAAGGAGATGCACTAGAGAAACCAATGTCCTTTGCTGATCCCAATAATAAAGCAACAATTGGATGGACATTGATGTTTCCGGTAGCCAGTTTCATGATTGAACTCGAAGACACAGTGGCTTCATCTTTGAGATTTAGGTGAAGCCAATTGATAGCAAAAGTGCATCTACAAGGACCCCTACAATGTCTTACTCTTTTGACCTGCCACTCATGTATATTGAGTGAAGAACCAAATTAGCAGAATGGCTACGGTAAGGAATTTTAGAAAACAGGGACTCCAAGCAAATGAAATGACAAGTAAAACTCTCTTTGAAGAAACTGACTTGGTTTCTCCTACGTAAAGGCTAAGCAGAACATTCCAATAATCTTATTAAGATTCACACTCATATCTTTGTTTCCTACACGAGATAAAGTATCCTTCAAGTAAAATTGAACCTACGATTGCACTTAAGCACAATGCATAAATCATTTCGATGGATTATTTCCATTTCATGCGCTTTTGCTGCAATCCAAGAAAAACTTCCCAAGACTTGTAGCAAATAATTCTCAGAAAAAAACTTATACCTTCTTCACTTTAGCATCACAGAATAAGTTATCAAGCCCTGTGTCACGGCTAGCAAGAACATGGTCGCCTTCTTTGATACAAGAGCATTCATCACCTTGAAGAGGAACAGAACGAAACCGGAGACACGTGAGCACTTCATCCTTCTTCAATAACACAACTCCAGAAACAGAGCTATCAAAGTGGACAACTAAACTGTCCCCAGTTGAGCTGCAGTGGCAAACAAAACATGGAACAAAGAATATAAACTCCAAACATTCGAAAAAACAAAGAGAGATAGAAAAGGTTATACATTAAATTGTAGACTAAATCCTATCTGCTACTCAGCCAACTAGGTTTGTTAAAGTTACTTGAACTTCAATGTCCATTTATAGGACCCAAAAGACTAATTAAACACTGAAATTATTAGTAAACTATATCAATCCAGTTCATCCACCTTCAACATACCAGCTTCATCTCATCAGCACTACACTGTCGATTATCGCATAGAATGGTAAAATTTCAAGTGCAAAATAATAAAATCTCCGATGATCGACACAATAGAAGAACTTGGAACTAACTAAACACCACGCGAATTGCAATCGAGATTGATCAGTGAAGTAGTAGTGGATGTCGAGGACAAGAGTAGTTGACCTGAGAGAGACCTGACATGGATGCCAAGAGAAGTCCTCTTTTCGCATGGCTTCGAGTTCAAGATCGCTCCTCATACCATCGAAAGCGGCCATTTTTGTTGCCGGGTTTGTTAATGCAGCAAAGGTGCTAGATTTTAGTTTCAGCTTCTGTTGGAGCAAGGACGGTGAAATGGTTGACAATTTATATACATATTGATCTTCTATTTAGTAATTAAATTTTAGGTCCTTTATTTTTATAATTTTTTCAATTAATTTTATGTAATGTAAAAAATTGCTAAATGATTTTAAAGCTCTTATTTTTATTGAAAATTTCAATGTTTTCAAAACTGGACCAGAAGTTAAATAAGTAAGACGAGAAGTTAAAGTTTGAGAAGTTTAATACCGATTGAATAAAATTAAGAATTTAAAAATATTGTCTTTATTTATTAAAAAAGTAAATTTTAATTAAAAAAGACTGCTAAATAAAATTAATTAATTTATAAAAACTCGTTACTTTACAAAAATTGGTCAACTAATTAATAAACTGATAGATTTTTAAATCATTACAAAATTTTCTTTTCTTTCTTGACATTATCTTTTTCAATTCAAATTAAATTTCAACTTTATCTGATGTTTTGAAAACCAGACCAGATATTGAATCGGACGAAAGAAAGATTTAAGGTTTAGAGGTTCAACTGGTAGTGAACCGCTATAAAACTGGTATATAATAAATAATAAGTAAAACTTATAGGAATAAGTAAAAATAAAATAAGGGTCAAAATTTACGGACAAATAAAATGTTTTGAATTTTTCAAAGTGAATTTTTGGTAATAACTTTATTTAGAAGCAAAGTTATGAATACTGTACCGAGCTCAGTACTGGATTGAATTCTAGAACAATACTGTACCAGTACTGGATACCGTTTGGGGTAAGTTTTTAAATTTATGAAATAGTCTCTAAAATTTTTAAAATTTGCAAAATAATCCATTAGTATATTGTACAGTTGTACTGTATACTTTACTAGTTTACTGTTTACATCAACCATGTTTTCAAAAATCTTATTAATAAATAATAATGACAATTCATATGAAATAACAATAATTTTTAAATATTAACAATGTATCGATTAATGATTTAAGTTTTTACAATTTTACAAAATTTGATTATCAGTTTTACAATTTCACATTTGAATTTAATTATCAATTTTACATTTATTATCAATTTCACATTTGATTATTAATTTTACATTTAGGTTTAAATGTTAATTATCAACTTTCAATTTTAATAATCAGTCATGCATAATACATAATTACATACTAACCCTATTTTACAATTTCATTTTCAATTCCAATTCTAATTTTTATATCAGAAATTCAGAACAAAATAACAAAACTTCACAGTATTCAATCCAACAATTTCAACTTCAGTAATTCCATTCCAAAATCAAATTCAAACCAATTCACTTCACATACACACAAATCCAATATCCAATACCGTAAGCAATTTCATTCCAAAACAATTCCAAAATAAAACAATCATTAATCCAAAACCATGACAGCAACTTCAACCTCCACCCACCGACAGCCAAGCCAACTCCCAAATTCATCAACACAAATCCAAATCCAATCCAATCCACAACAAAAACATAATTATCAACAATTTTTGGAAACAACAAACAAAAGAGAACAAAAACATAATCAACAGACCCTAAATTTTTTTTGAAACCGTCGAAATTTCGGGTTGTGGCTTCGGGTTTTCGGGTTGTTCGCCTTGACAGACGCATCGAGGGGTCTGTGACTCGGTGGTGCAGTGGTGCGACGAGTTTTCGGGTTGTTCGCCTTGACAGACGCATCGAGGGGTCTGTGACTCGGTGGTGCAGTGGTGCGACGACAACGTGTTGTGGACCTTATGGTGTTGCGGTGGTGCGGTGGATCTTTGGGGGACGCCAAACGCAAACCCAGATCGCGACTCCGACAAGGATGAGGCGAGGAGGAGAGTGATACAAGCACTGGGGAGGGCCGGAGGAGACAACCGGAGAAGAGAGGAAGCAACGACGGTGACGAGACGACCCAGACGACGAGAGAGACTGCGAGAGAGTGAGAGAGAGAGGGTGAGACTTGAGAGGCAGCAGTCGGGGTTGGGGGGTGGGTTAGGTTTTTAGGGTTAAAATTTTTTCAAATTTGCAAAAAGGTCCGCAAACTTTCCAATTTTATCGGATCTGACCGGTATTTTTCGGTATGTTGGGTACCGGCCGGTACTCAATGGAAAACCCCGGTACTAGCTAGTATTTTTAGCCTGTACCAAGGTTAGGTTTCACCGTACCGTTATCCGGCCAGTATAGTACGGATCTCAAAACTCTGTCTAGAAGGGATGTATATTGGGCTACATAATATGCTTTTGAGAAATAAGCTTTTAAAGTTAAAAGTAAATAAAAGCACGATAGACCGAGTTCGTTGTGTATTATCCAGGTTTTAAAAACTAGATCAGACCTTCCGATCCGACTGAAATTGTTTTGAACCGATCTGTTTTTTACATAGAGGTTATTGGGTGAAACCTAACCGAACCATTAACCGGTTCAAACTTTTTCTGATCGGACCGGATGCTTGTAGCGCCCCCTTACCGTAGGGTACACACCGGGCCGCCCGGAGGTCATTCTGGTACATAACCTACGATAAGGGCGAGCTACGTTCGATCACTACATTCACTTCATATGGCATCGTATCATTATTCACT
>JANITX010000006.1:10568080-10578112 GCA_027564395.1 Erythroxylum ulei
ATTTTTTCAAGAGTTTCAGCAGAATGGCGATCGGCCATCATACCTATCTGCCGAGCAGGGGTTTGTTGCTGTTCCGTTTGAGATTGTAAGAGTTGGCGAATCAAAAGATCGGTCGCTTCCTCTATTTGTCTTTGGGTAAGGGAGATTTGTTGTGGAGCAGGAAGGTTTGTGTGTAGGGGGTGTTGGATGTGAGGGTGTGAATTGTTTCCGACGTTATCCTCCAAAGCTATGCTCTGCTCTTCTTGATCTCGGTTTTGGGGTGGTGGTTGGTCAGTCGGATGCGAAGATTGTTTTTGGTTATTTGGGTTTAATGGGGGTAGCTCGTCTGTGCTAGGGTTTTGGGTGATGAGTGGGGGATGGATCTGGGGATCATGATGCGTCGGTGGAAGGCCGGCAGGTAATCGCAAGCCCATTCGTTGTAGTGCAAGTGCCGCGACGGCGGCTACATCCAGATGTGCTGCTGCCGCTTGACTTATCTGAGTGCTTCTGGATGTGGTGCCCTGATGCCCGGCCCCACGGTGGGCACCAACTGGTTCAGTCTGATTTTGTTGAGGCTGAACGTCGTTGTTTGGATCCATGAGTTCAGTTAACTTCTACTAGGAAATACCTGCAAAAACAATAAAGGTACACCGGGGGTTGATCACCGGCCGACCCCTCCGATGCTTAAGTCAGTTCTTTTGTAGTAGGTTTTGTGGCTATAAATAGCGAGTATTAAGGTTCTAGAGTCATACCTACATCATGATGAAGTGAGGAACTTATATAGTGAATAACGTCAGGCTTAGCGCATCATCTTGGGAATGAGTCGATCGACCCACATGCCATCCTAGGGTTAGACCTGGGCCTAGCACAACCGGCCTAACCAAATTGATTTATTTTAATTTATCAAAATTAACTTATTAATTAATTAATTAACTAATCGATTTTTAGTTACAAATATTAATAAACTAAAGAACCGAAAAGTTAGTCGATTTAAAGCGTTTTTATTGTTAAACGGGTCAAATTGGTTTGATTTTTAAAACAATAGTGAAAACATTATTTTTAATCTTAAAAATGATTTAGAAATAAAATATTTTTCATTAAAATTCATTTTTAAAAAATATAAATAATAAACAATTTATTTATGTATAATTTTCTAATAAAAATGTGAAAGCTCCGTGCATTCCACTAACGCGCATTGCTAACACAAGGAGAGAATCCGCCGCGCACAACTTGTCAAGTAAAGTATAATTTGAAGATCGTTGAAGTGGAACATTCTAGAACTCCAAACCCTAATTCTATATAAACCCACGCTCATCTCACGTTTTCTCCACTTCAACTCTCTATATATCTTAGCCTCCGTCTCTCTGATTCTCCGCCGCTCTCTCGTTTCTTAAAGTTTAGTTAGCGTAGAAAGGAAACGATGGCCGGAAAAGGAGAGGGCCCAGCCATCGGCATTGATCTCGGCACCACCTACTCATGCGTCGGCGTGTGGCAACACGACCGCGTTGAGATCATCGCCAACGACCAAGGAAACAGGACGACGCCTTCCTATGTTGCATTCACCGACACTGAACGTTTGATCGGGGATGCGGCCAAGAATCAGGTCGCCATGAACCCTATCAACACCGTATTTGGTAAGATCTGTTATTTCTTGACTTTGATAAACTTAGATCTGAAAGTTGAAAGTCTTTGGCATGTTGTTTGGAAGTTTTATGTTTAAAGTCGTTGACCCTGTGGTTCATTGCATAGGATCTCTGTCTGTTCATGATTTATAACGGTTCGATGTTATCAGAGTTTTTAGTTTGTGGTATTCTTAAAATATAAGTTAGTTCTTATAGATCTTAAAGGTTCTTTTTGAATGCTATGGATTCTTGCGTACTATTGTGTTAGGCTGTCATTTGGTATCTTCCACTTAGGGTAATGCATTTTTTTACTTATTTGAATTTTGGATTGCATTGAACTAGGTTATTGTTATTCGTTTTAGGTTTGTTTTGTGGAGTTCATTCAGTTATAAGAGGTTCTTTGAGATCATAAAACACTACCATAGATGGATTGAGAGATTTAACACCGTCATTCTAAGTCAACGGCGCAAGTTTGTCTTAACTACTTTGATTTTCTGTACTTTCTTTGTATGCTATTTTATTGTTACGGTGGTGACTGAAACTATATAGTTGCACATTATTTGAATGTAACACCTTGTGTAGGATTCCTGCGTTGGAGGGTTTGTTTCACACTTAGATGTGGTTTGGTGTTGGCACCCTCTAGACGTTTGATATCATATGCTAAGTTTCTTTTGCACTTGCATGCGCTAAGTGTAAATGTTGTTGTCTGCAGATGCGAAGAGGTTGATTGGCAGAAGATTCACCGATGCCTCTGTCCAGAGTGACGTCAAATTGTGGCCATTTAAAGTTATCCCTGGCCCTGGTGACAAGCCCATGATTGTGGTCTCATACAAAGGAGAGGAAAAACAATTTGCTGCAGAAGAAATCTCTTCTATGGTCCTTATAAAAATGCGTGAAATTGCAGAGGCCTATCTTGGCTCCACTATCAAGAATGCTGTGGTCACGGTTCCTGCTTACTTTAATGACTCCCAGCGGCAGGCCACAAAGGATGCTGGTGTCATTGCTGGGCTTAATGTGATGCGTATTATCAATGAGCCCACAGCTGCAGCTATTGCCTATGGCCTTGACAAGAAGGCAACTAGTGTTGGTGAGAAGAATGTGTTGATTTTTGATCTTGGTGGTGGTACTTTTGATGTGTCTCTTCTCACCATCGAAGAGGGTATCTTTGAGGTGAAGGCTACTGCCGGAGACACTCACCTTGGTGGTGAGGATTTTGATAACAGGATGGTGAACCACTTTGTCCAAGAATTCAAGAGAAAAAACAAGAAGGATATTAGTGGAAATCCCAGGGCCCTAAGGAGATTGAGGACTTCGTGTGAAAGGGCGAAAAGGACTCTGTCATCCACTGCCCAGACTACCATTGAGATTGACTCTTTGTACGAGGGTATTGACTTCTATTCCACCATTACTCGTGCCAGATTTGAGGAGCTTAACATGGATCTGTTCAGAAAATGTATGGAGCCTGTTGAGAAGTGTTTGAGGGATGCAAAGATGGACAAAAGCTCTGTGCATGATGTTGTACTCGTCGGTGGTTCTACTAGAATTCCGAAAGTCCAACAATTGCTGCAAGATTTCTTTAATGGAAAAGAGCTTTGCAAGAGCATCAACCCCGATGAGGCTGTTGCTTATGGTGCTGCAGTCCAGGCTGCTATTTTGAGCGGTGAGGGTAACGAGAAGGTGCAGGATCTCCTCTTGTTGGATGTCACTCCACTCTCCCTTGGTCTTGAGACTGCTGGAGGTGTCATGACTGTGTTGATTCCCAGGAACACAACTATTCCCACGAAGAAGGAACAGGTCTTCTCTACTTACTCTGACAACCAGCCTGGTGTGCTGATCCAAGTCTATGAAGGTGAGAGAACAAGGACTAGGGACAACAACTTGCTTGGTAAATTTGAGCTCTCTGGCATTCCTCCTGCTCCTAGAGGTGTACCACAGATCACTGTGTGCTTTGACATTGATGCTAATGGTATCTTGAACGTGTCCGCTGAGGATAAGACTACCGGTCAGAAGAACAAGATTACCATCACCAATGACAAGGGAAGACTATCGAAGGAGGAGATTGAGAAGATGGTTCAAGAAGCGGAGAAGTACAAGTCCGAGGATGAAGAGCACAAGAAGAAGGTGGAGGCCAAGAACAGCTTAGAGAACTATGCATACAACATGAGGAACACAGTAAAAGATGAGAAAATTGGTGAAAAACTCCCTCCTGCTGACAAGAAAAAGATCGAGGATGCTATTGAGGCGGCCATCCAATGGCTTGACAGCAACCAGCTAGCTGAGGCTGATGAGTTCGAAGACAAGATGAAGGAGCTGGAGGGCATCTGCAACCCCATCATTGCGAAGATGTACCAAGGTGCTGGAGGTGACATGGGTGGCGCACCAGATGATGACATCCCTGCTGGTGGCAGCGGAGCAGGCCCCAAGATTGAGGAAGTCGACTAAGCCATTCTATGACTTATTTCTATACTACCACCTAGGTTTAATCGCATTCTGCTCTTTTTGAGTTATATCACGTTCTAATTTTTGTGGCTTTGATATATAATACAAAGCCAAACCCTGGATGTTTATTCGAATTTCAAGTTTAAAAGGTCTACAGATCATTATAATTCATGGAAGCAGTTTCTAAATTTTACATGATTACAAGTTTTTATCATTTTCCCAAGTTAGCTTAAGTTTGCAAACCGTTAGATTATAGAATCTACTTAAAATTGGCTGCTAACGCCCCTTTTGTCGAAGGGATGATAACCTTTTTTTAATGTTTTTTGGTTACAAAGGAATCTCAACATCCGAAGGTAAATAACGTAGTGCTCTATGGTACGCTATTTCTTGCATGTTTTGGTGAGTGGTTTCCAGGACTACCATACGAGGCTCCTAGGAAACATTTATGCTAGGGCTGCTAGATAATTTACACACTGGTTTTTTTCCGATACACTACCATACGAGGCTCCTAGAAAACATTTATGCTAGGGCTGCTAGATAATTTACACACTGGTTTTTTTTCGATGCACGTGTAAAATTTGCACCTTCTAATTGCGTCCGAGAAGGTCCACAAGTATTTGCTAGTTGTAGAGGAGAAGATGTTAATGATTTCTAAGAAATTCACTTTTAACATGACTTGATAATACCTAAGAGATCAAGTTAAAGTGAGGCTTGAGTGGACTCTTCAAAGTTTGGCCGTTAAGGACGAGCTTCTTCCAATGTATTGAGTAAATCTTTTGCAGCACCGCTCGTGTCAATCTTAAATTTATCTCACTCGTAGTGGCGATGTGCGACCTTTGTTTTACTGCTTCATCCTTTTTGCCTTGACCTAATCTTTTGACGGTTTGATCTATCCTATAGACTGCCCACCGGTATTCCTTAATGCGGAAACACACAATTTTTTTACCGTCCTCACCCAAACTATCCACTCCATATATTCCATAATGGTCCTCGTATTATCTTCCGGCCAAATAAAGTTCTCTTTAAAAAGGTTTTTGTTGTGCCAGCTTCAAAACAACCAGCAGGCTACTCTAAAAATCGTAGCTCAATCCCCTTGTAACACTTATGAGTGCTTTATAAGGTTGGATTTAACCCATGACTCTTCTTCCTGAACGAAGAAATCCGTATCCACACCTCCGAAAGAAAATTTTTCCAAAAAACTTGCACCCTTGAACAATCTCGGATGATAAGTAGAATGGTCTTCTCCGAACCGCAAATATAGCAGCTACTATCCTTTACAATATATCTCGCCACTCGTTTGGGATGATAGTTTGGGTTCTGGTTCGATTCAATTTTACAAAGTCTTGAGTTACATATCGATTTGATTATGATTTGATTAAGCTTTAAACTGTATAAATCTGATCGAATCGCAAAAAGAATCAGCCATTTAGAAGCTAAGCACTCCAATACTTATCTACTGACAGTCGGTGGTTTGCAGCAAACGTGTCAAAGTTTCAATCCAATAGAGTAGCATCTAAACAGAGGAACTACATGTCAACTTTAAAGTCAACCCAGAAACTAGTTATGTCATTAAATAACGCAGCCTTAATTGACTTTAAGTATCTGCACTTTCTTGTGGACTATGCTTTATTGCCACCAACACGCAAAAGACTTAGCATGTTTATAATATTCGACAGTTTAGGGTCTGAAAGTCCTCGTCCCGCAGATCCTGATTGACTCGGTAGGTTCATGTCGGTGTGGACGTTTAACAACTTCAGCCGCTGGAGCTGGACTCTTCTAAGAAAAGTTAAATGAAAGTAGCTTCTTATCTCCAAACGAAAAGCTGACTTATCAATAACGTATTGGTCCGCTTTCATGAAGGTCTCCACCAAACCGTTGATAAGTACAAAAGCTAATACTTTTCCTACACATGTTGGAATCTAAGGTCGAGGGTTGCTTTTGGGTTGGAGCAATTAAGGTTATGAAGGTAGAAAATTTTGCCTAGCATACTAAGAACATGGAGGCGCCTAATGCAAGAGTCCATGCAACGATCTTTCGTGAGCTTTGACATGAAGAATCTGTGTATGAGTCGTTACAAAAATGAGTGAAACAACTACGTGAATAAATACATCAGATCTTTCATAATACTTCTGAAATCAAAAATATTTTTAAACTGATAGAACTTACAGATAAAACCTAGAACTTGAGGGAATAAAACAAGGCATCGGAGAAAGACAAAGAAAAAAAGCAAATCTGAGGTGCATGCACATTTTGTTTCATAGATTAAGGTTAGCCTAAAACAATGAAGCATCACCACCTGTTGGAAGTTGAAACTCACCCTCAAACTTGTCCTCTCATGTCAGCATTAGATCGTTGGCTCCAAGATGAGGACGAAGACATACTCGCACCTCATGCTCTTCTGGCCCCTCGTGGAGTTTAGGCACTAGAATCTCAAGCACTGACCCTGGTCCATCATAATAAGCTTCTATGTTAGCATCCTCTGGAATTCGAGTTCGAAGAGGGATTTCTCGGACGAACTCCCCTGGAGGGCAATGTTCGGAAGCCGGATCTGTGAGTTTGAAAGTCCTATCGTGTCTCTTGATAAACGGCATGCGAGAGGTGCTCACACAAGACACCTTTATTATACCATGAGTGAGGGTGTTTCTCCAAGAAACCTTCACTCTCTGTAGATCCACAAAAGGTAAACTAATAATGATCAGATAACCTTCTTCATCTTCATAGATTGTTTTTGCAGCTGTAACTGGTCCGTATACATTCTTCATGACACCACTAAAACCATTCAACCAGTGAGGCTCAGTTTGATGAATTTCAATCTCTGGAATCCGATCAGAGGGAGGATTTACAGCCAAGTAACATTCATCATCATTCCCATGGGGGAAAAAGTCCTTCCTCCTTTTGCTGCTGACAGGAGATAGGTCCATTCCATCACCATTGCTATGGCTAGATGGCTGAGTCGACAAATTGAGCCCAGAACCATTGAGCAGCTTCTTAGAGTGAGAATTAGATGCACTCTTTATTGGAGGAGGTGGCCTCTCAAGCTCAAAATCTGTGTTGGGAAGGTTTCTCCACGAACCAAAATCACTGGCTTCAGGTGGGATGGTGAAGTTCAAATCCCTGCCAGTAAGTTCCACCCATCTTTTCTTTTCGTCCTCATCAAGCCCCATAAGATTAGGTGATGGAACAATCTCAATGCCATGTACACACTGGGGATTGGAAAGCCCTCTATAATGCTTTCGCTGCATTCTGTGAGATCGAACAAAACCTTTATCGGCACTAAATGGAAAGGGTCGCTCTCCTTGACGAGAATGCCCATTCATGTAACTCCTCAATTGCATCTTACCCAAAGCATTCTCTGGTCTCTCCTTGAAAACCCACATGTACATGTTTTCCATGTCATGCTGAACCATGAAAACATCAAGCTTGAGATCAGACTTGTCGAACCCGGAAACTCCATTGCTGTCCCGGACAATTTTGGCCTTTGATTTGTCGTTTAATGCAGGCTTAAAGTAAAAACTAAAGAAAAACCAAGCACCCCAAATGCTATCAACCCTTTTGGCACACTTCCTCCCAACCTTTGGGATGCTAAGAAGAGTCTCAGTCTCATAAACCTGCGGACCAAGTCCCACTTCCAATATATCACAAGGGTCAGAGTTCCATGATGGTGGAGGTGGGCTACGTTCAGCTGACAGGGGTAAGTTAATATCAGGTGGTCGGGGAAGTATAATCTGACGGTTCATCTCCAAGTCCAATTCGTCGTGTGAGGAGGCACTGGAATCCATTGACAAGAGGGTGGATGGGTGATGATTCTCCATTGACAAGGCTGTGAGACGAGAATCTACCATGCTTCAGCTCACTTCCATGGTGGGTTTTGTTGCTGGTGGGTAGTAGAATGAATCCATTTTCGTATCCAAAGAGCACAATTCAATAAAACAACAACCTTATAAACACCTTCATCAACATCTCAATCCCCACAATATCTCCCCTCCATCAAAACCCTAGATTTATCAATCACACAGCTTAATCCCCATAAACCCACATCAGAAATAAAAAAAAACAAAACAAAAGAAGAACTATCCCCAACTACAATTCACTTCTTTATTAGTTTAACTGTAATATAAACAACAAATGAAACAAAAGGTAGAGTCTTTGTTCTTTTCTTTTTCTCGTATTGCTGTGAAGAAGTATAATCCAAGCTAAGATAAATTTGAAAAAGAAAAACAAGGAGAAAAGAAGAAACTAAAAGGAGATCTCTTCAATCTGTAACCCTAATGAGAGACAGAAAGATATATCTAAAACGCTAAAGAAACACTATATCCAACCCTAACCCAAGAATCTCCCGAAATCCACCGAACACAGGTGGAAAAAACTGAATCAAAACCATCAAATCGATCGAATATCTAATACCCCTTTACAATTCCTTTATAGAAATTTCTAAAACACCCTCTGAAGCCTCTTCCCACAAAATCAAAACCCCCAAAACAAACAGTAATAAAAACTGAACCTAACCAAATCTATATCAAACAAAATAACCTTTTTCAAATGAGTACCTTTCAATGAAGCAAGATGAGGACGATGAAGATGAAACAGCAAAAGCGACCATGCGGCTCATTCCCCCCATATCTTCACCATCATCAAAAACTACCATTGTTTTTTTATTCACTTCAGTTTTTTTTTTTTTTGGTTTTCTTCTCCAAATTTTCCGTTAAAACAAACAACAAAGCAGGAGAGCAAAACAAGACAAGCGTGTGTATTAATCTGCTCTGGCTATGTGTATGTCTCTGTGCGTGTGTGCGTGTGTGTGTGTCTCAGTTCTTGTACTCGTGTCTTGTCTCTGTGTGTGTGCGTGTGTGAGTAGAAGAAGAAAATTTGTAGCGCAGCGTCCGTTTTTATGGAGGCTTCGTAGGTTAGATTAGATACGACCTGCTCTAGATATTACCCCACTCGAATAAAGCTCTCACCGTTTGTTAACGTTGACGGTTCTTCTTTTTTTCTTTTTTTTTTAATAATATGTTACTTTCTTTTTTTTTTTTTGGGTGGGTGAGGGCAAGTGAGTGATAATATCTGCAACTGTTGTTTGTGGTGTAGGCTTTAACGAGTGCTTATCTGTTAGTTCTTATAAGCCATTTTTGTTATCTTCTTTCCTTAATTTTTTAAATATATTTTACTAAATAAAATAATATGAGTGAGAGTTCATATAGGCTCCCCTTTTCAATTAGGGTTTTTAATTTTTTCATAAGGTTAAGTTTTGAGATTACAATGGGTTGCTCTAATCTTTTATTAAATTATAATTATTTGCTTAAATTGGTTCGAGTTTTTCGAATTCAATTGTTGACCGAAATTTTCAAAAAAATCTATAAAAAAGGATCTTTTAACACGCAACCTTATAGTAAATTAAAATAGAATGAATTATCAAA
This sequence comes from Erythroxylum ulei, assembly GCA_027564395.1. Taxonomy (NCBI): domain Eukaryota; kingdom Viridiplantae; phylum Streptophyta; class Magnoliopsida; order Malpighiales; family Erythroxylaceae; genus Erythroxylum; species Erythroxylum ulei. The sequence goes on from JANITX010000006.1 coordinate 10,577,535, forward strand.
TTTAATGAAGTTGAAATTTAATTTTTAAAAAATAATTTAAAATAATTTTTTAAATAATTGATGTATAAGTCATTGAATAAGTAAGAATAACAAACTACAAAAAATGTGCGAGTTTATGATAAAAATTATTTATTTATTTATAAAAATTATAACACGTAAATAATTAGTTATATAAATAATTTGTAGAAAAATATAAAGAGAATATTGCGTACTTTATGACCCTCTCAAGTAATGTTACGAATACGGTACCTAATTTGGTACCAGATTGGATTCTGGTACGATATTGTACCGGTATCAGTTAATACCGGATACCGTTTCTAGTAATTTTTAAAATTTATAAAATAGTCCATGAATTTTTTTAAAATTTACAAAATAATTCATTGTCATATTGTACAATTGTACCGTATATTTTTAACCCTATCTCCAAAAATCATAATAATAAATAATAATTACAATTTTAATTTAATTTATAAATTTAATTTAATAATTATTAATAAATATAATTAAATTTAAAATATATTTTTAAATATATTAATTTCAAATAAATTTTTATTTAATAATTACAAATATATATAAAT
>JANITX010000006.1:10621291-10652729 GCA_027564395.1 Erythroxylum ulei
ATAGTTTTATTTATTAGAAAGGAATGAAAAATGAGTTGATTTAGTAATAGACTATGGGATTGTATTTTTTTATACAGTTGCGCTTTTTATAATATAATATTTGAAGTTTTAACTATGATATTAATTGCATTTTCTATATTAAGTTGCAATAAGAAGAATGATACTTTTTTGTGTTTATTAGTTTATTATTATTATTATTATTTATTTTAACATGATAGAATAAGATTTAATGATGTTAAAATAATAGTTTTATTATTTTTTAATCAATGAGATCTAGTAGAGCAGTTCGTTCCCTCACTGTTGCATCTGAGTCAGTTTTTAGTACAGGAGGTCGAGTGCTTGATTCATTTCGTAGCTCTCTTACTCCAAAGATGGTAGAGGCTCTTGTTTGTGGACAAGATTGGTTGAGAAAATCACAAGCTCCTCTTTACGTGGAAGAGAGACTCGAAGAACTTGAGCAAATTGAATCAAGTAATCTAATTTACTTTACCTTGTTTTAATATACAAATAAATAAAAAAATTCTTTTTTTAATTAAAAAAGAAATAACGAGTCTAACTCTTTTTATTTTCTACAAATGTGGCTTCATGTATAACAGTGAATCATCCAATCATCCTATTCGAAGAATAATTGTTTAATAATTTATCGCTTTTTTTTTTCTAGTATGAATCTTTTATAAGACATTGTTTGACTTATTTTTACTTTGCTTGGGTTTAACATATTGGATTAATCTTTGATTGATTTTATATGCATACTTTTATGAATAATTTATACTTGTTTTCACCAACTTTTTAATAATTTTTTATCATATATATTGATATGAATAGGTTCTGGTTGCCCTAAGAACCGAACCTGGGCAACCAGAACCTGAAAATAGGTTAACCGATCCTATAGGTTTTTTAGGTTCAAGTTCGTAAAATTGTCGAACCTGACATTCAGGTTCAGATTTAGGTTATTTATAAACGGGTCAGGTTACCCTATCATGAACACCTCTACTTTTATCTTAAATTTTATGTTTGAGATATTATCTCTTATTAAAGATATACTTTTAACGATATTTACACGAGTACGTAATTTAGTAGTTAATCACTTTCTATTATCTAAAATCAAAATTAATTCATAATAAAGAATCTTCTTTTCTATTTACATTATACTTTTTTCTTAATTTCCACTTAATATTTTAAATCTGAATTTATGATAGCATATACAATTGAATTCAGAACCCTAGTTGTCCTCAGTGTATACATGTATGATAATTATGAGATACAAGTTTATGAAAAAGAAAAACTCGAAGAACACAACATCCCCATGGGTTGTCGTGAAAATTCTGTATTCTTAACTATGAATATAGCAGCTTTCACTTTTCTTAACGTTCTTGTTATGAACTGTATCTTTCTAAGATTGGAGGATACAGGTCCGTAGAATACAGTAGCACTGATGCAGATGTAAGAAAAAAAGAAAAGCAAAAAGAGATTGATTCGAGATTCCTGTAATTATCTCTTTTGATCCTCTATATTTCTCGAAGCAATCTCTTTACAAATTCTAGCAAGTGGGGCTTCAATTATTTAAATAGAGATCTTCATTCAAACCTTAAAATGGTATTTTCCTTAAGAAATAATTACAAAATTCAATTGGTTCGATCGGTTTAACAGTAACAACTCTGAGCTATCTAACTTGTCAGTTCGATTACTTTAATCGCTCTTGTTAAAAATTAATTAGTTCATTAATTAATCGGTCAATTTTTTAAAATTAATAAATTCTTATAAACTAAAATAAATCAATTAATTTTTATTTAACAATCTCTCTTTTAATTAGACTTCAAATTATTCGATTAATAAGAACAATCTCTTTCAATCATATTTTAAATTCTTTAATTTTATTTAATCTTTAGACGATTTTATGACGTTTTAATGCTGATTGAATCTTTTCAACCTTAAAACTTTTGTCTTACCAGTTTAACTTAAGGTTCAACTTTTAAAACATTGGTTTCAGGTTATATTGGAACTTATTGATATGCGATAAATGACTTTATGAACTATCCAAAAAATAATTAAATTATAAAAGGAGTTATGTGAGCCATGATTAATTAATATCAATAATTATTAGTATTATAAATAAAAACATAATTTTTAAAACTTTATTTGACAATAATAATTACTAGAAACTATACATAAAGAAAGATGGCATTGAATAATTATTCTAATTTGGGAATGATAATAATGTCTTAGAAAGCTTCATTCTTTGTAAGAAACAGACTCTGACGTGAAACCATCATCTCATATGGTGTTTTGGCATTGTACATTTTGCATTCTATGAAATATTTATCTGTTTATATTTTTCTTCTTCTTCTTCTTTTTTTTCATATTTGCATGTATGTTACTTCACCAAAATCAATCCAAATTAAAATTCTGGTAAGACCTTAATATTTTTTAAGTAAAAAGGATTGTGTAATTTTTAATGCTTTAAAAACTAGATCGAAAGTTAAATCGATAAGACAAAAAGTTTAAGGTTTAAAAGATTCAACTCATATTAGATTATCATAAAACCGATTAAAGATTAAATAAAGTTAAAGAATTTGAACTGTGATTGAAAGAAATTATCTTTACCTATGGAAGAATTTGAAGTTTAATTAAAAAAAGATATCGTTAAATGAAAATTAATTGATTTGTTTTAGTTTATAAAAATTTATTAATTTTAAAAAATTGATCGGTTAATTAATAAATTGATCAATTTTTAACAAGAAAATTTATTAAAGTAAATTAAACCAGAAAGTGGAAAATCAAACCAAAAAGTTAACTGTTCAAGATTTTTATAATTGAATTATTTGATAATTTGTAATTTTCTTAATTAGATTCAATTTTTGAGGATTTTGAGTAAAGGGAATTGTGTGGTATACGCCCTTAGGGGTGGTCGAGTTGGTGGAATAGAGAGATTGGAGCCAAAAGGTCCAATGTTTAAATCTCCCTACTTACGCTTTCACGATCGAGCCTATCATATTGGGCTTGTTTAGGAATGAGTACCCGGTTGGCATGACTTGCAGGCTATTGCATTAACCAAAAGTTTATCCAGTGTATATCTAAAAGATAGCGATTGCAAGTTCTTCTGTTTTCTAATTAAAAAAAGAAGAGGATTGCGTGGTATATACATATTTACGGTTAGCTATGGATTTGCAAATGTTGAAATTTTGTTGTTTGCCATACAGAAGTGATTTAGATTATGTAATGCAAAAAATAAAATATCTTTTCAAATGTTTTTTTTCCTTTACATGATTTATTCTTTTCTCATTCAACCCCATCATGTTTATTTCTTAATGATTTAGAGCACAAAAGGATAGTTCAAGTTTCCACAACTTTAGGTTGGAGTAGGTATACAATTTCTTTTTAATTATGCTTAACCTTTTCTAAATCAGTATCATTTTGAAAAGTTAAACTTAAACGGCATCGTTTTAAATGTTCCGAACAACTTAGGTCAATCTCTTGGGGGTTTTAACCAGAGCGGGTCAAGGATAGGTCCAACCTAACGCAACCTAACTTATTGCCAAGCTTACTTAACATCATACTTATTGTCTATAGCTAAAAGTACATTTTAATCCTCAATATTTACAATAAAACACAACTAGAATCTTAATATTTTGAAACGTTTAAATTAAATTTCAACGCTTTTAAAATATTCAAAATAGACCTTAAATAGATGAAAAATTTGATACAATAACTCTCCATCAGTTAAATGTGATATCAATATTGACAAAACATTAATTTTATATTTTTTAAATAAAATTTATCATGTCACTTAAATAGGTTTTTTAAAATTAATAAAAGTAAAATCCACTATTATATATTTCAATTAATAGGTTTTATTATCACTCGACAGTAAAATTTGCTAAAATTTGTTTTGAATGTTTTTAAAAAATGTTCAATTCAAAATAGACTTTTAACCTATATTAGTGGTTCTATATTTGTACTTAGCTTCTTTGGTTGAGCTTTTGAAGGATTCAAAAGTATTTTTTTACCGCCAAAATTATTTTAAAAAAAAAGTAAGTGTTTGACTGTAATATTAAAAAGTACTTTTAAAATAAAAATAGTTTTTTTAAAATTACAAATACAACTTTTTCAAAAATTAAAATTTAAAACTTTCTAAAAAAGCTCCAATTTTAGCTTCGAGAAGCTAATTTCCGTCACTTACGTCAAGAAAAGCCCCAAATAACATATGTTCTGTTTCTTCTCTTCATCAGTCACCACTAGTCGGCTTCTGTTCTGTTTCCTCTGTTCTGTTTCTTCTGCTAAACGCCATAAGCATCGGCACCAAAGGCATCATCGTCACCGGAGCAAGAAGCACGGAGACGACGAGAGTGCTGTTCTTCGAGAAGCCACTCCCCCCCCGCCGGTTGTTCATGTTGTTAATAGCAAGAGAGCGGATGACGACGATGTGGAGGAAGGGGAGATTCTCGATGAGGAATGTTTTAAGTCGGTGGAATTGAGCGATTAGAAAGTTGACTCCAAAAATCTGGTGTTTTCTGTCAACTACTTTTTTCTATTCACCGTTTATCTTAAGTTATGGTATATCACTTTTTCTTTAGGGAATCTTAGGAAATCGATTACGTTTGGACTAACTTTTCATGGTTTTTACCTTTTAAACATTCCTTTCGCTGAAGGCTGTTGTGGTTTAATCATGAGGAATGAGTAATTCATGTCTCATGCTCGCTCTTAGTTTCCGTAGTGGATATCTTCTTGAGATTTTTTGAACATTTGATGTATCTCTTTCTTTTTCTTATTCTTTTAGAACTTGTTAGAGTATGTCACACTGTACAAGAACATAAATGAAATGGAAAAGCAAAAAAGTATGGCTCTAGATGATTCAATTGAAGAAGTGTTGGCCTGTTGTTTTTTGTAAGAGCAAGTTACATGTCCCTTTGATACCTCACTTTTTTATTTGAATTTTTGTTTTGTCTCTCAATGCTCTTTCTCCACTATTTTATTTCTATAACTTATCTTGTAATCTTTGTAAGTTTTGGCTTCTAAGTTTCATGAGCTGTATTCCAGGGAGTTTGTATTGACAAGAGCAAGAATCTTTTCGAGACTGATCCTTTGGGAGATGTAGGGATCAATTTGCAAAAAGATTCTAAGACTAAGTATTAAGATGAATTATCTCCCAGAGCTGAGCCGAGAGCTGTTTCCAATGGGGGTTTGGATAGTGAACATCGTGACAAAGATACGAAGTGGCACAACCGCAGTCATGATGATACTGATATGTATGAGAGTAATGAAGGCAAATTTGACTATGTGAGGATGTCATCATCTTCTGAAAGTGAAAGGGATGGGAACATGAAACTCACACGCTCTCCGTCATGTGATAAGTACAAGGATGGTTTTCATTCTAAGATCAAGGTCACATGATGTCAATAGAGAGAGATCTCTTTCCCGTAGCATTGTAGAAGATGATACTATTATGAAAGGAAGGCCATATTATGACAGGGCTGAGAAAATGACTGATGATGAGAGAAAGATTAGGCATGACAGGGATTTCAGGAGAGATTTGATAAGAGGAAAGGAGCAAGAATTCAGTGCAAATCATAAAAAATATCATGGAGTAGAGGATAGCGAATATGAATGGAATGGACGAGTTAGAGAGAGGCAGATGGATAGGGTATTGAGAAGGAAGAAGGAACAGGAGAGGATTAAATTGTACTTTATTATTATCGTGTTATGATTATTGCTATGTTGTCATGTTATACAATAAGCATATTATTTATCTTTTTATATATTTTGATATCGAGGTCATCTTCTGATAATGATTTTGACAATGATCATGAATATAATGAAGAGATTGAAGAAGAAATTTTATATTTGGTTCAAATTAGAGTTGCAATGATCATAGACCATCATAGTAAACATTATATGAAAAAATCATGTAGAACATTTCCCCACACTTAATGGATGTTTGTAATGGAGTTGCTTAAAGGTCATACAGATAGATGTCATCAACAATTGAGAATGGAAAAGGACGTGTTTATCAAATTATGTAAATTGTTAAATGAGTCATATGAATTAAAGAAAGGTACAGAAGTTATAATAGAAGAGGCTGTAGCTATGTTTTTAATCACTTTAGGTCATGGACTTTGCAATAAAATGGTTCAAGAAAGATTTTAACATTAAGGTGAAACAATTTCTAGATGGTTTAGAATAGTTTAAATATTATTTAGCATAAAAAAATTTATTAAAAAATAAAATATAGTTAAAATTAATAAAAGTGCTTTTTATTTTTATGTTACCAAACAATCTACTTTATGAAGTTCTTTAAAAAAAGCTATTTTTTAATTGACAATCAAATAGTCAACTGGCTTTTTAAAAAAGCTCTTCTCAGAAAAACTTTACTGACAAAAACTCTACTGATAAAAGCTTTATTGATAAAAGCTCAACCAAACGAGCACTTAATCTTCATATACCTTGATGAACAAAAAGATCTCTCAATTTTCTTTTGAAACGAAAAAATCTGCAGCTATTATCCTTTAAATACGCACTGAGTAAACCTTTAGATTGACGTAATACCCCACAAATCACGTCAACCAAATACTTCACACTAGGCAAGTCCTGTATGATAATCTAGATCGAGAGAACGTAAATACGGGAATTCGAATATAAGGACTTTTTGGCCCCATGTCCCCTCCACTCTATCAACTCGACGACCTCCAAAGGGGTGGATCTCTGTAGTTGTCGACAGCTTTCCAGAGAATTACAAGTCAAACCGAATGGAAGACAAGAATGAATTACAATTGCACTTCCATATAAATATTTACGATCTCGTAAGCAAAAGTAATTAGAAAAAACAAGACTCAAATTGTATAAATTCAATCAACAAATATCACAGGTAAGCAGCAGCCAGTGATATTGCTCACACATAACTGCTATTTCAGACATGAAAGCAAAAGCTCAAGATTTGTTTTGTTGAGCAGATTCCTCATTTCAACTCTCAAGTACCTTCAGAGGGAAGAGTACTCTGTATATTTGAGGGCATCAAGATGTTAAAGCCATCTGCTGCGGTGGACACAAGCATACCAGGAATCTGAGCATGCCAGTGAAGTTCTTTCAAATCCTTCTGTCCCTGTTGAACCATACATAAGAATCAAATATGACACTCAAAATGCACATTTTCTAGTTTAATCTATAGTAAGAATTGAATTTTGGTGAAGAGTACCTGATGAACAAAAAGAAGTTGGGGGGGCAAATCTCCCGGGGCATTTACTTGTTCTTTCGTTTTGGCTCTGAATTCTGCTTCCTCTTCCTCGTCCTTTTCCAGGGAAAGGTCCCATATTCTACAAGTGTAAACCCAATTCAGGAATTATTTCATGGATGAGAAACATAAATGAAACAGTATCTAAATGCAAGCTATGTAAGTTGCTCTTGATCACATGTTTACATACGTTAATTGATGGTCAGAGGAAGAAACTGCCAACGTGGAGGCTTCGTGCGGACTCCATTCAATGGATGTAACTGGATGTTTGTGGTATTCGAAATGTGCTACTAGGGACTTGTCCTCTTCCTGAAAAATTATGTACAAGATCAAACACTTCAATTGAAAGATAAAGAGGAAGCTGATAAGAATAAATAGCCAATATCTTGATGTTAATGAACCTTGCCATAAGGGGAAAAAACAAGGAGAGAGATCAATTAAGTGTTTTCTCGCCTCGGAAAAACTTGTACAACAAAAGAAAATGGCAGTTGCCTTTCTGTAAAGTCAGAATCTACATACCATTTTTGGTGATAGTAATCTAAGATCACGAATAGAAAATGTCCCATCATCACTTCCAGATGCTAGCATAACACTAGCCAACCTATCAAAACCAAAGAAGCAAGTCAAGTCAACCATCAAAAAGAAGATGAAAAATTCTTGAAATTGGGTATAAAAGATGGCACCAGTAATCAGCAACCTGTTCCACGAAATGACATTGACATCGGCATTATGTGCCTTAAAGGAAATTGCAGGTGACTTCCCCATGCGAGTATCCCATATTGCAATAGTCTTATCTGCAGAGCAAGAGGCAAACACCGCATCTTCTGTAGGGCTCCACTGCAATATAGAAACCAAATGATGTTACAATAATATATCGAACGGTTAAAAGGGATACCTGCATAGATCTTGAAATGGAATACAGACCTGTAAATCTTCCACGCTTGCAACGTGACCAACAAATGGCTTAGGATCAATATTCCAGGATGCACCAGAAGTGGGCTCCCATAAATGTATAGAATTCTTGCAGTCACCTTCAAGCAATTATAGACCCTTAGAACATTAGAAGATCTACAAATTTTGTATCTAAAACTGAAAAATATTCAAAGACAGGAGCAACAGAAAAAGAGAATAGATATTACCAGATACCAGTCTTCCAGCAACTCGAGGACTCCAATCTATAGCATATCCTTCATCCTTGTGCTTGAACTTGGCTAATGGCATTTGATTAAAAGCTGAAGAAGCACCCCGTGAAGCTTCTGTTGCTGAATCTGCCAAGGCATTCAGATGACTGCTGACATCCCATATCTGCACTTTTATGATCAATCAAAAGATGGTCAAGAGAAACTAAAAGAGCAGGTGCCATTCTTATGATTCCTAAAATTATTGAATGGCAAGGGCATAGCTCATAAACTGAAATCATCAGAGCTTCATTATCCAAGAGCTCAAGAACATGGATTCTAAGGGTAATGTCTATAACCTGCACATGACCAGTATCTGACCAAGAAGCGCATATGTGGGGACTTTGTGTCATTGCACGTATAAGATTAACACATCCTTCATGAGCTACCTTGCGCAGCTGTACATCAATATGTGAAAAGTTATACTCAACATATGTGCAATATAATACTCAACATATGTGCATCATTTGAGGATGTAAAGCATGGGTAATTCAAAGAAAAATATGTAACCTGCAAAACTGGGGTGAGAGATCCACCATTTTCGTCATCTTCACTGTCTTTGTCACTATCACTACTCTCACTCTCCATGTCAGTGTCACCGGCAGAAGCCTTAGCAGGCACCAGGTCACGCCTTTTACCTGATATGTTCGACACCTTAAAGATTCCAATAGAATTCCAAGAAGACTTCTCTGCCTGAATATGAGAAAAGCTAATTTGAGACCCATTACACCTCCTTTCCCTCATTTCCAAATGAAAACAATCATAACAATACACTGGAATAATAAAATTATAAGGCAATTGCTTCGGTTTTATAAAGCATCCTCTCACAGAAGAAAGAAAAATAAAAATCTATAGCAAGTTGATTCTCACCTGAGTTCCAGCAACAAAATACACTGAGTGTGGAAATTCAGTCCGAATCAAACCCAGTGAATCAAGCACAATATCAAAACTGCCAAAAGAAAGTCATCAGAAGGATGCATAAGAAAACAGAAACTAAGTTCTTAATATAGAATAATCAAGAATATCAATCAACAATCTGCCAAAGGGTACTCCAAATCACCACATAACAAGAACATCCAGGTGAATTGTGAAAGTAATGAGTTGTATAGTTACTAGCTGTATGGTTAGTTAGTTGACAGTTGATAGTGTAGTTGTTCTGTTAGTTGGGTGATGAGTCTTTTACTCTGTTAATGTATATATACCCGAACCTGAGTTAATGAATAATATATACATCTTTTCTTCTCTCTAAAAGCGGTTACCAACTTGTTCGTTGTACCAGAGCAATACGGTTCTTGATTTTAAAGGGCAACGATCTTGATTGTTGGTGGCTAGCTCGATAATGGCGGATAGAGAAGAGTTTCGTATTCAACGTACAGTAAGTATAGAGGATGATCCGTATTTCTTGCACGCCTTTGATCATCCAGGCATGGCGCTTGTGACGACGCCATTGACTCATTCTAACTATTTTAGCTGGAGCACGGCTATTAGAACCCCTCTTGAGGCTAAGGATAAGCTTTGCTTCATAGATGGAACGTTGAAGCCACCTACAAATTCTGTTCAGCACAGGAAGTGGAGGAGAGTGGATTCGATGATCAAATCCTGGCTTCGAAATTCTATCTCCAAGGATCTCGATGATAGTTTTGTATATTCTCCTAGTGCCAAGCATCTATGGGAGGTTCTGGAAAAATGATTTGGGGTGTGTAATACACCACAAATGTATCAAGTGCAGGGGGAAATGAGTACTACCAAACAGGGAAATAATTCGATTACGCAATATTTCAATAAGCTCAATCAATGTTGGGATGAATTTGACAGGCTCATGCCTCTGCCTACTTGTGAATGTACTGGGTGTATTCGTTGTCAGAGAATGATAGCGAAACTCAAGGAAAGAGCAAATGCTTCTAAGTTGCTGCAATTTCTCATGGGTTTGAACAAAATATTTGACAACGTTAGAAGTCAGATCTTGAACTTAGATCCAGCACCTGACATCGACAAAGCCTATAGCATGATGTTGAGGGTGGAGAGTCAAAGAGAAGTGAATTTGACGTTCTCTATTGAAAGTGCAAATACAGCCTTGCTTGCTAAGGCTTATAGCTCTAAGGGAGGAGATGACAAATCTAGAAACAAAAAGAAGGATTCTAAAAAAAATCTGATAGGGAGTGTGAGCATTGCCATAATATGGGACACACGAAAGATACATGTTTTAAGCTTCATGGGCATCCAAAGTGGTATGAAGAGCTAAAAAGAAGAAAGGCACCGGTTTCAAAAAGGCCAATGCTAACTTGGTTGCTGAGATTGTTGATACACCTTTTGATGCTCCAACTTGTTCCGAAGGAAGAGATCTTGGAAGCTTGATGAAGCAGATGCAAATATTGCAGCAAGGCCTGGCTAAGCTTGTGCAAGGAAAGGTGCCAGCTTCTAGAGGAACAGGAGGAGAGTTTGCAAACTTTGCTTTTGCAGGTAATGTTGTTTCTAAATGCACAGCATTACATGATTTGACCTTATTTGGTAGGAATGTTTGGATAGTAGATATAGGGGCGTCGAATCATATATGTTATGATGCTGAACTTATGAGACAAAGAAGAAAACTTAAGAGTCCTGTGCCAGTGCCAGTTCAATTACCTGATTTTCGTACTTCCATGATTAGTCATGTCAGCCATATAGTCTTAAACCCCAGACTAACTCTTGAGAATGTCCTGTACCTAACCTCATTCAAGTTCAACCTTTTATCCGTAAATAAACTTGCCAAAAATGTTGATCCTTACTTGACTTTCTTTCCTTCCCACTGTATAATACAGGACCTAAAGAGTAGCAGCATCATTGTTGTGGGAGAAGTGATAGGAACCCTGCATATACTTACTTCCAAATCCTTTGATTCATCTATAATAAATAGCTATGTGAAAGCTTGTATAGACACCATACTAGTGAGTAGAGTTGATAGTACTTTTTACTCCAAAAATGTCCTTTCCAATTCTTGTATTTCTCGTTCCATAATAAATGACAATGCTGCACTTTGGCATTCAAGACTTGGCCACGCTTCATTCACAGTATTGAAACATATTGATTGTATTGATACAAAGGAGTTGTATGATCCTTGTGATATATGCCACTTGGCAAAGCAACAGAGACTTCCTTTTCCAGTTGGTGCTGTTCATGCAAAACAAGTGATGGAACTCTTACATGTTGATATATGGGGTCCATATAAACAGGCAAGTCTTAATTCTTGTCATTACATTTTAACTATTGTTGATGACTTTAGCAGGGCAACTTGGACTGTTTTGCTGAAGTATAAGTCCCAAGTACCTGAGGCATTGCAAGGCTTTGTCAATATGGTAGAAAAACAATTTGATGTTAAAGTCAAGAAACTGAGATCGGATAATGGGACAAAATTTGTTAATGAAAATTGTAGCAGTTTTTTTTGTTGCAAAGGGCATTATGCACCAACGTACGTGTTCATATACTCCACAACAGAATGGAGTTGTGGAGAGGAAGTATAAGCATTTGTTGCAGATTGCAAGAGCATTGTTGTTTCAAGCAAAGATGCCTAAAAGATTTTGGGGAGAAGCAATTTTAACTGCAGCATATATCATCAACCGATTACCGACTGCTGTTCTTGATTGGAAGCCTCCTTTTGAGTTGCTGTATCACAAGGTACTAGATTATGAAAGGTTGAAATTTTTTTGATGTTTGTGTTATGCTACAAACACAACTCCAAGGAAAGACAAATTAACAGCAAGGGCAACCAAATATGTAATGGTGGGATATGTTGTGGGACAGAAGGCATGCAAAGTGTATGACTTAGAAACTCATATGGTGTTCAGTTCAAGGGCTGTGGTATTTTATGAGAACGTGTTTCCTTTTGCTGAGGCAAATTAGAGCAGACATCATGCAACTGCTAGCATTTCAAATCCAGTTTGGAATTTGAATGATGTTGATTGTAATGATTTGGGGATGAGTACATCTACTGAAGGCATTTCTGGTGTAGAGGAGGCTAGGGAAAGATGAGTTATTGAAGATTTTGCGGATTTGGCAGAAGATGTTGGTCTAGATCATGCAGCACATGAATCAGAAGGAGTGGTTGAGAATGTGCATGAAAATATTGTACCTGCACCACAACTCAGAATGAGTTCAAGACAACAAAGATCACCAATATGGATGCAATATTATGTGACTTGCAGTATTTCACAAGATTCTGATGTTGTTTATGATGTTTCTCCTACTTACACAGCTTTTATGGGTAATGTTAGCAGAATCGTAGAACCTCAGTCTTATAAACAAGTTGTACAATATGAAGAACGGGTGGAGGCTATGAACAAGGAGTTATCAGCTCTTGAAAAAAATCAGACGTGGGAGATAACCAAGCTAGCGAAAGGAAAGAAGGTAATAGGATCAAAATGGGTTTTCAAGGTGAAGTTTGACTCTAATGGCAATGTGGGGAGATATAAGGCTAGATTGGTGGCAAAAGGGTACGATCAAACAGCAGGTATTGATTTCTTTGATAGTTTTTCACCTGTGGCTAAATTAGTAACGGTGAGGACATTTCTTGCTCTAGCAACTTTGCAACATTGGTTTGTTCATCAACTGGATATCAATAATGCATTCTTGCATGGATATTTGAAGGAGGAGGTTTACTTGACTCCACCAGAAGGTTACACCAAAACTAGACATGGAGAGGTGTGTAGATTAAAAAGGTCCTTGTATGGGTTGAAACAAGCATCTAGGGAATGGAACTCTGAATTCACTACTCGAATTCTGAACTATGGTTTTTCTCAGTCCATAAATGATCACTGTTTATTTACTATGGAAAATAAACGTGGCTTTATTGCTCTCTTGGTATATGTTGGTGATGTATTAATTGGAGGGAATTGTGAAGAAGATATAGTTGATGTGAAGAAATTTCTCCATTCCATTTTCACCATCAAGGATCTAGGAAATGTTAAGTATTTCCTTGGTATTGAGATAATTAGAACTCCTGCAGGTACTTTTCTTTCTCAAAAGAAATATCTCAAGGACATTTTAGCTGATTGTGGACTTGTTGCCTCTAAAGCTACTGTCACTCCACTGCCTAGAAATCATAAGTTTGATGAGAACAGTGAGCTATTCCAGGATGCGGACAGGTACAGGAGGGTAGTTGGAAGGTTGCTTTATCTAAACATGACCAGACCTGACATAACCTTCAGTATACAACAACTCAGTCAGTTTGTGGCTTCTCCTACGTAAGATCACTGGGATGGGGTTATGCATGTCTTGCGTTTTCTTGCTGGCACTACAGAGAAATGACTGTTTTATAGCAGTCAAAGTACTCTATAGTTATCATGTTACTGTGATAGTGATTGGGCATCTTACCCCATATCTAGGAAGTTTGTGAGTGGATATTGTGTTTTCTTGGGTAGCTCCTTGATCAGCTGGAAGAGTAAGAAACAAAATACTGTTTCCAGATCTAGTTGTGAAGCCAAGTATAGGAGTATGGGCACAGCAGTGTGTGAGCTTCAATTGTTTGCTTATTTGCTCAAGGATTTCAGGGTGACAATTCCACTTTCGATTGATCTCTGGTGTGATAACCAGTCTGCTCTTCTCTTGACATAACAGCTAATCCCGTGTTTCATGAGAGGACTAAAGACCTAGAGATTGATTGCCATATAGTGCGCAAAAAGTTTAAGGAAGGGTTTATTACTCCACGTTATGTTTCAACACATGAGCAAGTTGCTGATGTTTTTACCAAATCATTAGCAGCTCCTCAGTTCAACGGTATTACTGTGAAGTTGGGATTGGTTTCTTATCCATCTCCAACTTGAGGGGGGAGTGTGAAAGTAATGAGTTGTATAGTTAGTAGCTGTATAGTTAGTTAGTTGACAGTTGGTAGTGTAGTTGTTCTGTTAGTTGGGTTACTCTGTTAATGTATATATACCCGAACCTGAGTTAATGAATAATATATACATCTTTTCTTCTCTCTAAAACCGGTTACCAACTTGTTCATGAATCAAAAGGAATGACCAGATAGATATACTCAAGGTATATCAAACATGTAAATACCCTGACATCAGATTACTGGAAGCTATTTAATCCGAAAAGCAACTAAAGCAAGTTATAACAAAATGAATTTCGACTCAAACTGAAAGATCACGTTCATACAGCTATCCTTGCAGCATATTCTGCACACATTAAAAAGTGCAAGAACCCCTAAAAAATCTGTAACTCCAACATCAAAGATCAAAGCTTTACAAGAATAAAAGTATACAATAAGCCGGTAAATTTTCATTACAATACCATTTGAACATGGCGAACAAATATATCAACCAATTAAAAGTTCAAACAAAGACAAACTCCTAGCTTTATGACAGTAGAAACAAGAGAAAAAGCAAAGAAATATGAAACCTCAAGCAAGGCCATCCAATGTGAAAAGCATGAAGAGAATTGTAAGCAGAAGGGTCACACTCAAGCTCTTCTCCTTCCTCCAGCTGGTCCACTCCTGGCTGCCACACTCTTGCTGGCGTCGAGGGCACCGCCGCATAGGAAGAAGACGATGACCCATCTCCTTTCTTCGAACCCTGCGTGTTTAATTGTAGAGACACCAAACAAAAAACGATAAACAAACAAGCAAAAAAGCCAAAACTGAATTATTCTCTTCATTGGACACTGATATCAAGGAGCAAATATTGATGAACCTTGGTCTTTCTCTTTGCTTTTTTATGGTTTTTGATGCTGCGAACCATTGTGTTTTCAGGTTTGTTTTGGCTGTTCCAGGAAGGAGCAGAGAAGAGCGTGAGAGCGAGATGATCAAAGGGTTTTGGACTTAGGGTTTAACCTGTTTCCTCTTTTTGTCCAACATAAGGTCCATGTAGACCTTCTCGGTGATGCAACAAATTTGTGGTTCGGTCCTTTAATTTGCTATTTTAGTTTTTTTTTGGTATGAATTGTCACGGGAGAAAGTTTGTGTAACGACCAGCACATCTAAAATCTAAAATACGAGCAATATTTATTTATCTTTGTCTTATTATAAAAATATGTTATATAAATCACTTAATTAATATATAAGATGAAAACTCGTGATACAACTCAATATGAATCATAAAGAAAAGGGTTTTTCTTGATTTATATGATATAACAACGTCACGTACTTCGAATTATGTTATATTGTATGTCTCTAACGATGCTAATAAAAAATAGTTATTCAAGTCAAAATTTCAAAATTGTTGGATTAGATTTTGAGTCAATTCTTTAAATTTGAGATAATAGCGCAAATTTAACATAACAATTGAATTTAATTTTTAATTTTAAACCGAGTCGAGTTAAAATTTTCACGATCGTAAGAATAACTTGTCTATTATTTACTATATATTATACTATAATTAATGATATTTTATATATCTATTTGGGAACAATTAACTTTTGGATAGATAAGAATCTCATGATATAATTTGTACAGGATGATTAACTAATTTAATAAAGGTTAGGATCCTCTTTTTTGAGATTTTTTATTTAATTTAATTTATTATCGTGTGAATATTAATAATTCTAATGCATTTCTTTATAAATTTGTCAAAATTTTAAGTCGTTTTTATTAAAAATTTTAATATAGATAAAGTGTAGAACTCGTTAATAATAATTAAGTTTGGGTGTAGAATTCGTTAACAATAATTGAGTTTGGGTCTAACTATTATAAAAATAACTAGAACTAGTCATTTGGTTAGTTTACTCTTAATAGTTAATTATTTATTAACCCTTTAACATTTTCATTTTTAACTGATATGAGATACTCTGAGATTGAACATCTAGTTGTCACTTGAAAAAAATGCAACGATAAACAGGCTAGATTGTTAGAATTGGACATTCAGATGGACAACAAGAAAAATTATGATCTTGCCAGTTTTGAAATTTAAAAGATCTTGTAGATTGCAACTGAGTTTTAAGATACTTCTTAACTTAAACCCTTTTTTGTCAGTAGAGCTTTTTTTATAAGAGCTTTTCTAAGAAGCCAAATGATTGTTTGGCTGTCAATTAAAAACACAGCTTTTTTGAAAGAGCTTCATACAGTAGACTATGTAGCGCCCCTTTACCCTAAGGTACATACCGGGACACTCGAAGGACATTCCAGTATATATCCTATGACAATGGAGCGCTACGTTCAATCATAACATTCACTTAACACAGCATAAATTATCTTTATTCTCTTAAAAGATTTCATAAGGAAAAGCACAATATTCTAAAATCAAATTTCCACTTTTCATTTGATAAATACTGAATGTCTACATTGTATCTTTCAAACTCCATACTAACACAACATCATAGCCTAATACAAAATGCGCTACATGAAAGAGGAAAATACACAAAATCTATCTAATCTGTCCATATCTAGCTGACCGACCTTTGAGCTATTTCATCTTGTTCCCAAAAGTAAAAGTGTCCCTCATTAAGTAAAGTCGTCCCTCGGTCCTGAAAAGTCAACGTTGCAATTTTGGTGAGTTTTGCAAACTCAATGAGGTAGCCATCATCGATGGTTCACTTAATTCATGCATCACATCAATACATATAATATATATTTCACAACTTTGCATAATTGATCACATATCACATTCTCACTCAAGAGTAGACAATTTTACATCTCAATCAATCAAACATATTTATAAAAATGCATATGAAATGCTCATGTGACTCTTTTCTAATTATTACGTTGTTGTGACCGAGTGCCTAAATTGTCCCGTATGTATTGTTGATTCCAGACTCATTTATACTGTCCCTTATCCGTTGGAGATACAGGGCTCATTTTACATAGTTAGCTTTTGGCTTTTAATTCACATTTGAAGCTTTAAACTCGTTTTCGGTGGCTACTCAAGTCACAATTCTCATTATCTGATCATGTATTCATGTATGAAATGCATCTCTAATAATCAATCATGTCATGAAACATTTAATTTGTCACATTCACATATAAGTAGCACTTCAATATCTCATTCATATATCACAATCACGGGACCTTCATTTTTCGGAATCAATTCAATCAAATCACAGTCATTCAATAATTCAAACATAATATAAAGCAGACAATTATTTGAGTGAGACTGTTTAGGTTACTTACAGTTTGCTCCAAAAGCTATTACCTCGAAGTCCTGGCAACGTTTGGATGATAGCGCTCTATATATTCCTCTATATCATGCAAAACATACACATTTGTACACATCACAACTTTGCACAATTATATAAGTGTCTATTAATGCACACATATGTATATATAATATGTACAATGCATGTTCAATGACATTCCCGGCTATATATCCTTAATATATGTCTTATAACCAATTATCAAGAACTTTGAATCATTCCTTAACACCTAATACACTCTTCTTACATTAATAGCTCAATCCTACTTCAATTAGGCTCATTTAATATCACTAACAAGCTTAAATATCTCATTGGACAAACATTGATAAGTCAATCATTTATAAATAACATCTCTTGGAACAAAAGGCATAACTTTTGATGCAGATGTTAGATTAAAGTCATTATAGGATTTTTTTGAAGAGGACTTCGAAATCTACAACTTTCGTGAGGACCCCGAAGAGAGATTTCGCCATCTAGAGGGTCAAAATTGCAAATTTCTGAAAGTGTACAGTGTATGTTTGTTAAATGGACATACACCTCCACCTAATGGACATACACGGGGTTTGGTGTGTTTTCCAAACCAGTGAAGGTCCATTTGATGGCCTTAATGTCCATTTAACAGACATGGACAAAGCTAAGAGTCTTTCTAGACCTGAGAAGGTCCGTTTAGCGAGCCTAAAGTCCGTCTAACGGGCATAGGTGAGACAAAACTCCCTCCAAAGCATCTCTAATAGTTCCTACATCCATTCTAATATCACTTTCACTCATAATATTCCCAAATTCACCTCTTCTAATGCAATATCACTTCATAACAATTCAAACACTATTTCGATTTCATCAAACTCTCAAATCTCAACTCATTTGATTCATCACATTCAACTACATCTCATCATTCGTAATTCCTATCATTTTTCCATAACATTACTTACGTGAATCACAATTTATATTCAAAATTCATCATCTCAAGTGGATAACTTCTTCAAGTATACCTAATTTCAACTCAACATCATCCATACACAATCCATATTCCCCACTTGATCATAAACACTCAAAATTGAACACATTCTCATACACTCAAAACAGAACACAACATATACATTCATCCAACAATGCATTGCACCCAGTTCCCAATTTCAGATCAAAATTTGAGACTTTTAAAGACAGAATTTAAATTCTTTGTCTTCATGAAAATTGTATCCATATGCCTCTAGTTTAATCCAAATTAAGAATCATCTCATTTAGATAACTAGAGAAAAAGTTATAGCTGAAACACAGAAGTATACTCAGAGATCATGTTGCTGCCATTTTCCGGATCAACTACCAATTTTGTTTCCAGATCTTACCCTAACACAACTCATACAAAGATCACCTTTTCTACTCCATCTACTCCTCATTCTCAACTCCATTTCAACTCATCAACTTCCAATTCTCATTAAAACATCCTTTTCACAACTAATCCATCTTAAAAACATGTGTAGCATAACTAATCGTTTCTTACTCATCATATACAACATCAATCATCCATAAAACAACTCCTAACCTATTATTTAGCAATTATATGAAACAAAACATCAATATGTGTGTGTGTGTGTGTGTGTGTGTGTGTGTGTGTGTTCATTTCTTCACCAACGTTCTAGCATATATAAAACTCCTTGTCATGATCATTCAAACTCTAAAACATCTCTATAAATCATTACTCATCAATAAAAGCAAGAAATTTACATACTTTTCATCATTCATGACACATATATACACAAAACACCATTTCATGTCATTAACCTCTAACTATCATCATAAATGCTTCATTTAACCAAACCCATGATATTTAATAAGCTACTTACATGATTTAGCTTCCAATTCTTCACCCTCTTCAAGAATATCAAAAATCCCTAACTTCACATACAACCCACGATCATCAACATCTTGAGGGTTGGAAGGTTTAGGTTTTTGGTGAGAATGAAAGAGAGAGCAAGGTGAAAGAGTAGTAATTGGAAGATGAGAGAGCTAGGTTCAACGTTAATGGAGGTTTGAAGGATTAAAACTCATGAAGAACAGGAAGAAGAGAAGCTATGATGATGATGAAGAAACCAAAATAAAACACCAATAGCCTTTTTAAGTGAGAAGCATCGAGAGAGAACAAAACTAAAATTAATAATAACTTAAGACATGGTTTGGCAAGAGCATTTTTAAGTGAGAAGCATCGAGAGAGAACAAAAATAAATTAATAATAACTTAAGACATGGTTTCCAATTTCTAAAGCATTAGACTAGGTTCTTTCATTTAACTAGTCCAATCAATTTCAATTTCTACTCTAATTGTCCCCCCCATTTTCAATGGCACTTGTCAATAAATCCTAAATTTCTACTACCATTTAACAATTATTTTGCCACTTGACAATTTTCCTAGTTAAAAAATTACCCAAAATTTCAAAAAAAATCCTAAAATTTACAAAAGAAATTCTAAATCAAAATATACACTCTCCATGTGACACCTTAATACCCCCTAGGAGGTTACGGGAGTGTCACATCAGATTCATAAACAGAAACAAATAATAGACCGATACAGAAGCATTTTAAAATATACTACACATTTATTACATGTATTTTGAGAAACTAAAGCAAACATACACTGCAATTCATTCCAAACTTGTTTAAAACATACATATATGATATCACATGAACTTAATACAATTTGTTCCAAAAATCGAAACCAGCTTGAAACCTAGTTATTACAAAAACCTACAGCAATTGAGAATCATACACTTTATATACAAGCCAAAATAAACTAAAAATACATTTTTATCAAAACATGACTCAGACTCTATTGGCCATTGCGGTTGACTCATCCCAGTTTTTATAATCTTCGCTCTGAACCTACACGGGGCAAAACCACCATGCTAAGCATATAACTTAGTGAGTAATAACTTTTATATATATATATATATATATATAAAGTGATAACTCATCATACTGAATCATGTAATAACATAAGCATGCATTAACAGATTGTTTAAACAATAAATCAGACATAATGTAATTCAGAACAGATTTTATAGTTAACAAAGCTTAATATCCCAAGAGGGTATAAACCCTTCAGAATCAGAACACAATTTTGTTTATGTCAGAATCAAACATATATCGGAACACAAAATCAGATGACTGCTAAGCCATGTACAGAAGTGGGTAACGGGATTTATACAGGAGAGACCGAAGTCTCGACACCGAAGTGTAATAGGAGACACCGAAGTCTCGACACCGAATTGTCACAATAGAGACCGAAGTGTCACAGGAGCAACTACAGACCCTTCTAGGCATGCCTATTTACCCACAACTAAGACTCAACAGTTTTAAAACAAAGCAAAGTCATTTTAGACATTTCATGTGCAAAACAAGTAGTCAATCATATTCACAAGCAAGTAGCATTTCTAATGATATAAACATGAATCAAACGCCTCGGACAATCATTGTCCGAAATTCAAAACACAATCATCATAAATCAAATTTGACAAGCAGAACAAAGTAAGGTGTGACCTTCTAAGATCACTTACAAAAGCTCCTTTATTGCTTATTTCCTCAAAGTCCTAGCAATGTGTGGAAGTGGTCACTCTATGCGTTCCTCTATAACATTTAACACATATACAAATCACTATTGTGCATGTTTAAAAAATCATTTATGTATACTGAATATGTATGATGCATGTTCATGACAAATTCTCGGGTATATGTTCTTACTAAATTGATGTAAACATCAATTGTACTTTAAAAGTTCCAAAATTCATACATTCAATTACTATTCCAGCTTTTGTTGAAAGCACCTCATTCGGGTCAACTTTGTATAATCAATAAGATCAAGAAAATGATGTATTTATGTAACACTCCCTTCTAGACAATTGTTCCTTTGTGTCTTAAGTTTCTAATGATACCAAGATCATACAATTTGGTTTATTATTCAATGATTTATGCTCTAAATACCACAGACTGTGTACATTTGAAATTTTGGCTAATGCATGATCATGCCTCCAAGTTGTATATGTCATAACTCTCAATTTCAATATCCAAAAATCACAAACTTTATACCAATGTAAAGCTAAGAGAATAATCTACAACTTTAGTGAAGATACTTTAGTCTAATTCATACTACATCAATACAATTTATTCAATAATCACAGGATATGATTTCTATCCCTGGTAGTGCTACAACCTAAACCAAGACTCAATTTCATGCCAATTTTGAATGTCTTAGAGATATAATTAAAATTCAACTTCTTCGAGAAAGTTGTAGAAATATGTCTCAAGTTTAATCTGAATTAAGAATCAACTCATTTGAAACTCTAAAGATCAAGATATAATCACAATACCAAAGCATGTTCAGTGAAAATTCTCCAGTTCATAACATTCCAGCACATTTCCTCACTTTCATCCAATCAATCTCCTTCAAATCAATTCAGATAGATCTAAATTTTTATGGAACGAATGGAAAATGTCTTAGGAGTCTATTGGTTCAAGTTTCAAGTCATTTGGAGGTCGGATGACAAAGTTGTGGCTAAAAGAGTCAACACAATTCGGTTTTGGTGCAAACTACTCTTCTCTTCTCTCTCTAAAAACGCAAGTTTCCTCCTTCATCACCAAACCAATTTTCCTCTTCTTCTTTCTATCTTCTACTTAATCCCTCATCACAAAATTATACCCTTACATTTATTCCTTCATTTTACACCCATGTAACTTATCTTACGCTAAAACATCTCAAAATGCAAGATTAGCTACAAATACTAAAACCATAAATTTTTCACTACTGTTCATCATCTTCAACCTTTGTTTACAACATTTTCTGCACTTTCTTTCTCTCTCTCTCTACTGTATTTTTTTTAATGTTTAACAATAATCCTAAACAGAACCTATATCATGTTTTTCCACTCCCATTTACGTTCAGCTTACTATCAAAACCTTTAAAAATTCAAGATCACAAAAAAATCAAAACAACAATTATATTCATGTATTTCATCAAAGTCTCTACACTTTCATTCTTTTTCTGCATTCTTTTTCACACTTTCAGCATCTTTTCTAACCCATTAATGATCATTGAAACTACTTCTTCCTACCACCACTCATGCATGTATCTATTTCCACACACTAAAACATCATCAACACAAATCGTTTACAAAGCCCACAACACTTTCAGTGGATGGAAATAATGAAAATAAAGAGTAACAACACAAGATTCAAATTGAAGTTCTTACTTAAATATCAGAATCCAAAGCCAAATACACAACCAGAAGCGATTAGTTGATTCGGCGATGAGATGGATGAACAAAAAGAATTTGGGCGTTAATGTATACGGTGAAGAACAAGGGTGGAGAAAACAACAATAGCTACAGTAATTTCTACTTTAGCCCAAACATAACCACATGCATGTATAACACCTCTCCACATGTCACCATGCATGTGAGACATTTTTCACATCTATAAGCTGCTATATGTCACAATATAATTGGTCCATTATTTCAATATTTTTCCTAGCCTAAAATTCACCAAAAATTCCAAAATAATACTAATAGTCTCCAAATAAATTTTCAACGTAAATAATTCATAATTCACATTTTAATCGTATTTATAAATCAATTATATCCAAAAATGTCAATGAATGCATGTACAATTATTTTAATGTCAAAATTCATATGTACATATCGGCGAATACTCAATTATGCAAAGCATACGATGCACTGGAATTCCTTAATTTTCTAACCCCTAACATGGGGTGTTACAGGTTTCTTCTTCTGAAGTAAATGACTTGTCCTCTGCCTGACCAATTTTTTTTACAAATAGTAAGTAATTGTGAATCTAGACAACTTCTTGCTTTTCCTTCACAATGTCTCTGTGTCTAAAATTGACCCTTTCTAATCCAAACGTGCTTTGGTAATATGGGTTGCTACTGTAAATTTAATAGAGAGTGTCTAAATTTTCGGTTCTGATCCCTTTGAAACATCATTTGTAACATCTCAGCCTTATGTGCTCGATAACTCCACAAACATGACATGTGGGTATAAACCTTCAATTCTTTCTCGATGTTTCTTCTTCTCGGACAGATCTGGACATATTATTTTTCTCCTCATTCACTTTAGAGCACTCACTCTTATAGCCAATACCTTGAAGATGTCCTTTAACTTTACCAATTTCCATTAACTTTTTTAGTTTTTCTGTGCCTTCATTCAACATTCTCAATCCCTTTTCGATACTTGCCAATTTCTTTCTAGCTTCACCAAGCTCATTTGACATCAACGTCAATTTCTTTTCTAACTCTTAGATGGTGTTCTTCATGGATAGATTCTCTTCCTTCAATCTCTCATTCTTTCTACATATTTTCACCCATTTTTTGTACATTAATTCGTAAGCCTTATAAATGTTCCCCTTTTTGTGTCATAATCCGATATTAGGTCTTGAGATGAGTTGTTTTCAAAATTTTTCGATTTTCCCTCTTTTCTAACTTCAATTACTTCCTTCGCAGTTACTGTTAAGCAAGTAATTGGACTTTTGCTGTGTAAGGCAACCAACGCAACACTATTCACTATTTCTTCTTCACTACCATATTCAATCTCGAAATCATTCTCAATCTAGGTGCTTGTGAAAGACTTTCCTTTTCTCTTCTTCAAAGTATTAACACATTTGGATTGAATATGTCTGAAACCTTGACATTCATGGCATTGGATTCTCCTTTCCTTCCTTTCACCCTTTTGTATTTTGACTTAATGTTTTACATTACTGCTCGATAAACTTACGCCATATTGTGTAAAGTCGGGTCTGTCCTTTTTCATTCTCTTCAGCCACTTACTGAAACTCTCGTGTTAATAGCTCCATATCCTCATTCTAGTCGGATTCATCTTCTAAGTCATTCACGACTTTACCAATCTCAACTTGCAATGCTAATCTTTTTTTCTTCTCTCAATTGTCCCTCAACAAATTCATTTCAAAATTTGTAAGAATTTCAATTACCTTCTCCAATGACAAGCCATTGATGTCATAAGCCTCCTCGATTACTGTAATTTTCGGAATAAATCTTGGAGGTAGTGATCTCAACATCTTCTTGACTAGTTTCATATTGGAATATTTCTTCCTAAGTTGATGTGCCTGATTTGCTATGTCACGCAATCTTTCATGAAAGTCCCCAATAGTCTCATTTTCATCCATCTTCAATTCTTCAAACCTCACAGCTAACATCTATAGTTTTGACTCTATCACAGATTTGAACCCTTCATGAATAGTCTGCAACGTATCCCACGCTTCTTTAGTCGATTCACAGGCTGATATCATTGAGAAGCGTCCTTCATCAACAACACACTAAACAATGCTTGTGAGTTTCCAAGTGCTCTTGCTTCTTCAGCTCTTGTCCATTCAGATGGATCTTTTAGAATTGTCTCTCCTTTATTGTCAGTAATCATTGGATGTGTCCAGCCATGTACTACCGAATTCCATGCTCTCATTTTTTGTGCCTGAATAAAGACCCTTATCCGTGATTTCCATGCAGGATAATTGGAATCATCCAACAGAGGTGGCTTGATAATTAATGCTCCTTCTCTAATGGCCATGTTCGCTTAACTAGGATCTGCACCAACTTGCTACCAAGTTCTAAATCGGTGACCTTGCTCTAATACTTGAAAAACTGAAAGTGTTAATTGTTTCACAAACTTTCCGATTTGTTTTTAGCAAACAAAAAAATCAGAAAATTTAAGAGAACCAAAAAATAAATCAACACTGCAAATTTAGGAACACAATTCGGCACACCTTGCTTACGTCTGCGGGACCCTCACCCAGCTTAATAACTTTAACCGAAGTACAATAGATTTACCTAAGACTTTACTCAGCCGACACCACTCAACCCTTGATATTGTCTCTCAACCTCACTTCCTGTGAAAGATTTTCACACCCACTAACACAATTGACTCATGTTAACCTCTTTAGAGGATTTTTCTAACTACTTTCACTTAAACAACAATTAATAGAAATAACTCAAGTACTTAATCAACTAAGAATTGAAAAACAATATACTTGAGATAAAAGAAAGACTTCCTTATGGTTTTTATCTTCTCGAAATAATCCAGCTGAAACTCTTCACCTTAGCCAACTCTTTCTTCACAAAAACTTGTCGCAGTGTTTCTTCAATTTAATAACCATTGTTCACTTCATCGTAGATGAGATTCACTGTTTCATGAAACCATACCAACAGCCACGGTTCATCAACCTCAGAGATTCACTTTAATTCACCCAATGAGAAAAACGTCTGCAACATCAACACATGCTTACATAACAACCACAACGTAACTTCAGCTCTCACTCCTAAAAACATACACCAACACTGTATGTGTTTTATACCCACTGCACACTTTACAATTCTCACACACCCACTGCACACTTAATGATTCAGCATATATATCACTTTTTCAATTCAATTAACTCCAATCTTTTGGTTGATGCCAACACACACACATCTCCTTGGTTGCCGCACATTCACCAAAACTCTGTTATCACACACACTCATGTTAACTCCAAGTGCCACACACTTCAGCTACTGTATTGATTTCCTAATAAATTTTCTTTTCTCACGCTGTATGTCGCAAGCCCTTGAGAGATTAACTTCAGTTGTAGATTCAAGATATGCACAAATCCTTCACACAATTAGAGTCCCACTTAAATTCAAACATGTAACAACCTCATCCTTTTAATTTAATCAATCCACAAATCCAGCAGTAATTTCTAATATGTCTAACTATAAGATAATTCCACTATCAACATGATAGTAGACTTTAATGTAATGTAGGATTCATTCACAACTACAACCCCTTATTTTTAACCCCACTATAATTTATATCTTATATGTCGAATTAATAAATAATGTCAAAACTATTTACTTAGATATATAACATATATCCTATCATCAATAATACACAGTTTTATTACCAACCGAACTAGTTGACAATATAATATTTATATAAACTAACAAAAAATTGATGTGTTTAATTTTAAAAAATTAAATAGAAACCTATTGTATTTAAAATTTGAAGGTAAACACAATTTTAAAATTCTTTTTCAATTTTATTAAATATTACATATTAAAAATTAGATTAAATTTTCTTTTAAAATTTTGATTAGAAACTTTTTTTTTCCGTTTATTATGAAAAGTATTAGAATATCTCATATTGACTAAACATGAAAATCTTAAAGGATTTATTAGTGGTAAGGGTCAATTATCCAAATAACTAGTTTTAGTTATTTTAGAAATAATTGACTCAAACCCAATTCTTGTTAATAGGCTCTACACTTTGCCATATTAAAAATTCTAATAAGGTATCAGGGCACGTTTTGTTGAGAACCGATCTCGGAATCGGATCCCAACCGGAAAACAAAACGAAAAACGAAAAACGAAACAAAAAGGAACATATCGGAACAAAACGAATCGGAATCGAAAATCCGAATGCGGAAACAAACACGAAAATGAAAATCGAAGGAACGGATTTCGAAGCAAAGCGAATCGGAAAAGAAATCGAAATCGAATCAAAACGAATCGAATCGAAAACAACGGATCGCGAATCGAAACAAATTCCGACAACCGTAGCGTATATCTTCGAAAACTAAAATCGCATTGGAAACTCTAAGACTAAAACTATCCGAAATCCGGTAATTTTTTTTTCATCTTATACATTCTCATAACATTTATTCCATTTCATTTTTTTTCAAGCTTATTCAAAAATAAAACTAATCCATATTCAATTTCCCCACTGGAAATTTTATCCTCAAATAACACTCAATTCATACAATTCGCCTTAAACTCAATTTCATCTTTAATAAAACTTATTCTTATTCTTATTCTTTGCCATAAAAAATTTCGGCAGCATAACGGCTGCATTTTAAGAAACCCAAAAATCTGCAATGTTTTAAACACACTTCTATATACCAGCTCATAACACACAATCATCAAATTCATCGGACCTCCTGTCCGGAAACCCAGCATATACAAACACAATTCTAAACCTAGCACTTCAATAATTCTCAATCATAATCAGAATTATCCAATTCCAAAACACAATCGTATCTCATTATCCAGATCTCAATTCAAAGTCATATGCAAATCCCATTCATATCCAATCACATTCATATATCCCAACCATACTCAAATTTATGTTTCAATTCAATACACAATTTCATCATAATTCATATACATCTCAACTCACTATACAAAATTCATAAATCATTTACATCATCCCAAACTAAATGCATCCCTAAATAAATAGTGGCATTTTCCGACCACAAATACTACATCAATTTTCATAATTCAAAAATATAAAGATACAACAATCTCCACAATACACAACATAAGCTTTACAATCTCGCTTAACATAAGCACTAACAGACGAAAATCTTGACTTCCTTTCATCTGAACTCCTGCTCATTACCTGGAGATGGGGATGAAAGGGGGGTGAGCTCGACGGCTCAATGGATATCACATTTATAAATCGAAAAATCAGCAAAAACTATTTTTTCACAAACTTTTGCCAAAATGCTTATTTTTCAAACTTTTCAACCTTTCAACTATTCAAACATTTTCCTCAAATCTTTCAATTTTTCAAACTTTTCAAATTTTTAAACATTTTCCTCAAATCTTTCAATTTTTCAAACTTTTCAAATTTTCAATCATTTTTCCTCAAATCTTTCAATTTTTCAAACTTTCCAAATTCTTTTTTTTTTTCACAATTCATGAACAATTTCCAAACATGAATGCAGCACATAAAAATGCATCACAAAGTAACAAATCAAAAACACATAACATATCAAAGTGGCTTGGGTTGGTCCAAAACGGAACGTACTGCACATTCCCTCATAGCGGTTCTGTGCAGCCGTGAACTTATGGGAGTCCGAACTCAGAACTCCAGTGCCACAAGCGGGCAGGCGAGAGAAGCCTATAAAAGGAGATCAGTGCACTGACTCATACTTATGTGGCCTAACCAAACCCATATAACACATATTTCATACTTGAAAAATCGGATTTGCCCGAAGGCACATTTAAAAAAAAACTTAGTTTCCATATCGTATCGCACTAGACACATTGACATTCACAATATCATCACATCAACTAATTCATATAACATAATTTCAATCATTTAAGATTGCAACATTTTTAGCAATCATCAAATGATTCAAACACAATGTCATATCAAACAAATTGACATTCCCAAAATACATATAATTTCACACAGCAATTCTCACATAGCAATTCGCAATTATTCTAAAATGCAACAATTATAACAATGATTAAAACCTTCAAACACAATGAATTTCTCAATTATCTCAATATTATCAAAACATTCAAAAATCAATGAATGTAACAATTAAAATCTTTTTATTCAAATCATCCGAAACAATTTTAATAATTTATCAAATTTGTCGAAAATAACGAATTTAACAATTTAAGCAATTTCTTAAATCATTACAAAGTCAATGAATTTCAGAACCTTTCTTAATTCCTCAATTCATTTAAAACTTGTAACATTTTCCAAAACATTCGGAAACAATAAAATTCAATACTTTCTAAATTCCTCAATCAATTTCACAATTCATTTGAAAACAAGGAATTAAACCTTTGTATCAATTTTTCTAAATCATTCGAAATCAATTAATTTCAGAAATATTTTCCTTTCTTGATTTTTCAAAATCACATAATTGCCTTATAATTCAAAAATAAACATAATTTCACAAATCATTTGAAACTTGTAACAATTTTTTTTTCTTTTCAAACCTTTACATAAACAAATTTTATAAACACTTCCAAAAATATTCGGAAAGCAAAATTTTCAAACCTTTACATAAACAATATTTTTATAAATAATTTCAAAAATATTCGGAAATCATAATTTTTCAAACCTTTACCTAAACAATATGTTTTATACACAATTTCAAAAATATTCGGAAATCATAATTTTCAAATATTTTCATAAACAATATTTTATACCTAATTCTGAAAGTATTCGGAAATCATAAATTTTTAAACATTTTCATAAACAATATTTTATAAATAATTCCAAAAATATTCGGAAATCATAATTTTTTTCAAACATTTTCATAAACAACATTTTATAAATAATTCCAACAATATTCGAAAATCATAATTTTTTTCAAACCTTTGTCATATTCAAACTCAATATCATTTACAAATTCAACCAAAATTCTCATAAAAATTTTCCAACCATTCAAACACAAAGAATTCTCAATTATCAAAATCAAGGAATGCAACACTTTAGAAATTTCCAAATCATTAATAAAATCATAATGTCACACAAATTCTAATATTAAAAACTCAATAAATCAAAACACATTTAATTCAAACAATTTTTGCAATTTCTTAAATCATTCCAAAACAAAAAATTTAGTCATTCGGAATTAATAAATTAAACAATATTTTCGAAATTAATAAATTAAAAAAATATTTTTGCATTCTTTATTTTTCGAAAATACATAGATAAATCATAATTCAACTTATAGATATGGTACCCACCTCATTTCCATGCTAGAAACTTGGTTTAAGCCTCAATTCCTCCAATCCTCACTTAAATCGAAAAATCCCTAATTCAATAACATAAACCCTAACTTAGAAACATCCAAAATTAACCATCAATTAGGGCATAATCACTAAAATTAACCTTAGAAATCTCAAATCCATCACAATATCAAGTTATCTAAACCAAGCACTTATCAAAAACTCAAAGATCAAAGAGTTTTATCTCTTACCTTCAACCTCCACCATTTTCGGCATTCTTGGTTCTTGTTGGAAACTTTCATGCTTTTTCACCTTTTTCCTTGGACAATCATCGAAAACCCTCTAAAATTTTGTGGAAAAACCGAACCTAGCTATGTCTCCTTCTTCTTCTTCTCCATCCGACGCTTCTCTCTCTTTCTTTCCTTCTTCTTCTTCGTTTCTTTTCTTCTCTTTCTGTTTATAATAGTGTTTCTCCAACCCTCTAAAACGACAGCACTTTAAGCCTCCCCTTTAATGATTGTTAAAAGACCATCATGCCCCTTTCTTATAGCCTTCTAACATAAGGACTTAAGTAAACTTCCAAAATTGCCCTCTAAGCATTCTTGAAAAACTGACATCTTCCTTCGATAATTTGAGCAGGTAAAGAAATAATTTGGTAACACTTCCTTCTGGAGAAGTGTTCCTCTATGTCTTACATTTCCAACGACACCAAAAACGCTCAAATCGGTTTAGAAACTAAGGAGTTATGGCCAAAATACTTTCAGACCTGAACTTAACCGCGACTGAACATTAAATCAAACTTCACTCCAGAAATTGAACACCTTAGGGGCTAAATTGAACTTCGATCCCTTCACATGATTTGTAGCCCCATGTCTCTATTTTATTTTTACTCAATAATTAGTTCAATTGGATCTCTACAGATCTCGAATTTCGCAAAATATTGAACTGTGTCCAGAAAATTATCTGACTCATAACCTAAAACCAATCCTCTCACTTTAGTTCAATCAATCTCTTTCCATTTAATCTCCTAAAAATCATAATTTCCCATGAAAATGTAAATAATTGTCTTAGGAATCCAACGCTTCGAAAACCAAGTCAATTGGATGTCGGACGGAGAAATTAGAAGCAAAAGAATGAAAAGAGGGTCGGAGTACAACCAAGGTAACGGAACTTCAAATATATTGATAAAACTAAATTTTCCAAAAATCATAACTCTTGATCCCGAACTCTAAATTTAACGAATTTGGTATCAATAAAAAGCTCGAAGGAAGCTCTACAACTGCCATGAAGGACAGAAAAATCAATTTGGCCTCTAAGGGAGTCAAAGTTCCAATCAAAGGTTCTGTCCACTAAAGATCATACCAAACAGTAACAGCAACTTGTAAAAATCATAACTCCACATTCCATGGTCCAAAAA
>JANITX010000006.1:10673036-10685536 GCA_027564395.1 Erythroxylum ulei
TAATGGCTCCTATTCACTTCTCTCTTCATCAAGTTCTGAATATGACCCGGTCGTTCAGGAAGAATTGGCCTCTTAGCTTTTGTCAATGGCTGGTGGGTCTTGGTGCTGGCTTCCTGTCCATACACTTTTTCAGGTGAGACCAAGAAAAAGATTAGATAAAATTTCCATTTGCCCTCTCTTGATGTTGATAAATGCTCGATGCTTTGCACATTCATCTCTCTTATCCACTAATGCAGGTCAATATATTGAGTCAAATTGTTAAATTCCATTGGCTGTCTCTTGAAGTTTATAGATGCTCCTTGCTTTGCACATATATCTCTTTTATCTACTGATGCAGGTCAATATATTGAGTCAAAATGTACTGTTATTGCTCTGAAGAACGCATTCTTGCTTTCTTTTTTAATTCCCCCTTTTCTTGTGAGAAGTTTATCAGCTTTACCATAATTTATAACTAGAAACATAATCTAACTGATCTGTCAATACTCTTGCAGCATAGCTCATCCCTATCTTCTCGCCGACAATCGGCATTATCCCTTCTATCTTTGGAGAAAGGTGATCAATGCACATTGGCTGATGAAGTATCTATTGATCCCACTTTACGTATATTCCTGGTTTTCCATCTTCAGTATATTTAGTATGTACTCGTTCACTATGCGTTTCAGTTCCAACTTCTGTTGTCTCTTGTTTAAATATCATTCCTTTGCAGGGAAAGCTGGAAAGAAAAAAATCTGGGTATTGGCTTACTTTTTGGCTACAGCTGCAGTTCTAGTTCCTGCTCCTCTGATTGAATTCAGATACTACACCATACCATTCTATTTCTTGATACTTCATTCCCCTATCACTTACAGTAGAACTTTACTGCTAACTGGAGCTATATATCTGGCGATCGATTGCTTCACGATGACAATGTTCTTGTTTCGACCATTCCATTGGAGCCATGAGCCTGGCGTCCAAAGATTCATCTGGTAGACACTTTCCCTGGACAAGTAATTTTAGCAAACCATGGAATCCCATTGTATTATTCCTGAGCTCTCTTGGAAGTGTTGAGACTTCATGGCTGGATTGGAGCCCTTGAACTGAAGAAAGATCAATGCATCAGGTTGTTTTCCCAATGCAACCAAAAATTTAGACTTATCAATTTGATGGATGCACAAAATGATTGATGATCGAAAATACTTTAAGAGATATAGATCTATCCTGTTGTTCTTAATCATTAAAATTTTTAAGAAATTTTCTTTTAATCTTAATTTTTCAGAAAAAAGTCTAATAATACATTATATGAGTATCATATATGAATTACTTAAATATTATATAAATTTAAGAACATGATAATTTAATTTAACTCAAATCAATTATTTAGATAATTATAATAAATTATTATATTAAATTGAGTTTAATTGAAGAATGAGTTGCGTTTAATTTAAGAGTTTAATTAGATACTTATACACGTAATATTTGATTAGTCTGAATGCAATATTTAAATTTTAATATTTAATTTGTAATTGAAGTTTAATTGAAAACTACAATAAGTCTTTAAGATTTTTAAAAATTAAATTTTTTTCTAAAATTCTTAAACAAAATGTATGCTTCTTACCTTCTAAAATAGCTTATAAAGTAATAAAATAAATATTTAAAATACGTTCTAATTTTTAATATTTATAATTATTATAAAATTTATAAAATGTCATTTTTTGAATAAATTATTAATTTATAAGCATTTAATAAAATATTTATGTAGAAAATTTGACATGTTAAGGATCGCGAGTAAAACGTGGACTATAAAATAATAGGTTAGCCCCACCAACTTGGGCTCCTGGCCGACCGATTTCGGAAAAAAACTTAGGCTGGATCGACATGTTATGAGTTGACTTGTTTGGTTTTATCAGGCGCTTTTATGGCAACAGTTCCCAGGCTTCGCGCTCTTTTATGGTGGAGAAAATGGTCGAAGAAGGACTGGGCAATCGTAGCCTTCGGAGTGGCTGTAATCCTCTTCGCCCTCTCTCTCTTCTTCGACATCGGCTCGGTCGATCTCAATCGACCGTTAGATCCAACTGCTACCGCCGATCTCGTTGACTTGACCTTGCTCAGCAGTGCCAAAGATAGAGGCGCTCGTACTTATTCTACCTCCCATCCTTCTTCAACTCACAGTTGTTTTGTTTGCTCTCAGTTGGACTCATTTTTATGTTTTTCTTGTTTGTAAAAATAGTGTGCTTAGATGGGAGCTCACCTGGCTACCATTTTCAAAAGGGTTTTGGATCTGGCTCTAACAACTGGTTGCTTCACATTGAGGTCTTTATCTTCTCTGCAATTTTTGAATCCAAATTTACTTCTTTTGGTTTAATTATGTTTTTGGGTTGTTGTGTTGTTACAGGGTGGAGGTTGGTGTAATACTATGGAGTCATGCTTGCAGCGAAAAACGACGCACTTGGGGTCCTCTAATCTCATGGAACGGCAAATTCGCTTCTCCGGAATATTAAGCCGTTACCCCTCTGAAAATCCCGGTAAGTTCACGGTAAATTGAGGTTAAAGTTTAGTACTTTTGATTAATATGCAGTTGGTTTCTGTTTATGTTTTTGTTATTGTTTTTGTTTTTGTTTCTGCAGATTTTTATGATTGGAACAAGGTCAAGATACGTTACTGTGATGGTGGGTCTTTTGCTGGTCACCCGGATAACGAGCTTAAGGTAACTAAAGTTTTAGTTGCTTGTTGGGGCTTCTTGCTAAAAAGCTAGAATCTTTTGTGTCTTTTGTTTGACATTGTTGCTTGTGTTTATGTTTTAGAATGGAACAGAACTTTTCTTCAGAGGCCAACTCATCTGGGAAGCTATTATGGATGAGCTTCTGTCCTTAGGGTTGTCCATTGCTAAACAGGTGTGGCTTTGCTTCTTCCTTATTATATGTCAATTTATAGAGTCTAAATGAATGTGAGGGATATGCTTGCACTTGCTGTTGAGTTTAACTTGTTGGACTATTACATTTTGCTGCCCATATTTCGTTGTTGTAAGCATTGTTCATTTGCTGGTATGTATGAAAACTTTGCAGGCTCTTCTTTCAGGATGCTCTGCTGGAGGGTTGGCTACTTATATTCATTGTGATGGGTTCCGAGAGCTCTTGCCAAAAGACGCAACCGTCAAATGTCTTGCTGATGCAGGCTTTTTCCTAGATGAGTATGATTTCTAAGCATTGTAATCTTTAGGCAACTGCATGATATGCTCTTTATTTGTGAAAGATGTCTTAGAACTATTGATTGCCTTACGTGTATAATGCTGTTAGCAGATGTGCATAAATGTAACTAACAATCATTATTTCCTCTTTGTTTAGGAAAGATGTTTTTGGGAATTACACCATGAGATCTTTCTACAGAGATGTTGTTGAACTGCAGGTTTTACTCACTCCTCATTGTAGAAGCTTCAACAATAACTTGCCAATTGGCATAACTTTACTTTTTCTTTCCTAATTTTTTTTACTTGTTGATGGTTGATGTGCGTGGTACACCACTTGCAAAATTATGGATGAAATGTTAGTTCTGACACAATTAATGGGCAAATAAATATTAACTCTTAATCACTCAGTTCGATATGGTTATCCAAAATGGCAAACTTCTCTCCATTCTGAGTTCAGTTAATTGAGAATTTCTATTTTCTCTCAATTCTTCTTGCCATGTATGCATAGTGTGTGCTTACTTGGCAGCTCCAAGTCATTGAATTGTAACGAGCGAAGAAATGTTTAAAAGTAAAATTATTAATAGTTCGACATATATCTAACTTGTCACTCTGCAGGGGGTAGCAAAAAGTTTGCCCAAGAGTTGTATTAAGACAATGGACTCATCTAAGGCAGGTGTTGTTCTTTTCTTTTTCCTTGTCTCCTGTATATATGGTTTCCACACATCATCTTCTTAGAATAGCTGTTTGATTTCTTAATAATAATTCATAAAGCACCATTTCTTTTATTTGTTGTGAACTATGCTGGCAGTGTCTTTTTCCTCAAGAAATAATTAAATATACGAGGACCCCTATTTTCATTCTGAACCCAGCTTATGACTTTTGGCAGGTAATGTATTCACTAAATACACTTCTAGCCTCTTTTCATTTTGGAATTATCATCTTCTTTTTATCCGTGGACAATACGCTTATTTGGTTATATTATCTTTAGGTACAACATATCTTGGCTCCGGATGTATCCGATCCTCTTTACTATTGGTATAAATGCAGGTTGAGCCTTAAATATTGTGATCCTGAACAAATTGAGATACTGCAAGGTAATTGGATCACTCAAATAGGTTGTTTCCATTGTTGCATAACATGGATATCACAAAGTGGAAATCATTATTCAATCTTTGATTGATCAAGTTGTTTCTGCTTGTCTGCTTACAATAACCAGGTTTTCGTAATTCTTTGCTGAGAGCACTGAGTGATTTCCAGCAAGATAAGGGAGGGGGACTGTTCATAAATTCTTGTTTCATTCATTGCCAATCCTGGATGGCTGAGACATGGCATTCACCAAATTCTACGAGAGTAAATAATAAGGTGCGAAAATCTTGTTAGTATTGTGATAGGTATTCGATTGAAACATGGCATTCTCAATATCTGGTTTCGTTCGTATATTTCGTATCTTCTAAGACCAGCTACTGCCTACTGTGACAGACCATTGCAGAATCAGTTGGTGATTGGTTCTTTAACCGAAGAACAGTGAATGAAATTGACTGTACTTATCCATGTAACCCGACTTGCTACAATATGGATTTTACTTAATCTTGAAGAAGCTCTCTGTTTTCCGGGTTGTTGTCAACTGCAAAAATGTAGCCATGCTTGTGGAATTGCAACTCTTTACTCCAAAAGATGATCCTATATGCAGAAAGGGAGGCATGGAGTAATGTTACATATGTTTGGTCATGTACAACGGTGGTCGGAAATCAAACTACTTCTTTCGCTAATCGCCATTGTTGCATTGTGTTTGTGCAATTTGTTTTTACTGAAGTTCCTTTAGTGAAACTAAGTGTTAAGAGCAGGCATTCCTTTTGTATCTTTCTTCAAATAGTGCATGGAACTAGCTTGTTGATCGAGTCAGTTCTGGACTTGTATCTGAACTGCTATAATGTAAGCAATCAGAGGAAGCTGTGGGATGTAAAATTAGTAGGGGAGACTGTAGAGACTAAGTCCATGCCGTCAACAAACTCTGATTCAAATCTATAACAGCTAAGCTAGTTGTTGTAATCATTTTATACAGTTCATTTTCTCAATCTTATTGTTGTAACTATATGCTATTTTATCTCTTATATTCTTGTAATCTCTTCTATGAATTGTAATCACTTTGGCAGTCAATAATGTAAGTTTTTACAAAAATTCAATATCCTTATATGGTATCAAAGCTTCAAACACTTCAACGAGTTTTCTTTTTGATCCGACTATGTCTAGCTCAACAACACCATCTATTGTGATAAGTTTCTATTAAATTTTTCTCATCTCACTATTTGACTTTTTAAAGTTATTTGATAAGTTAACTGACTTTGAAAGAACATTGAAAGACAAAGGCTCGAGTTCTCTTCCTACTCTTGTCACAGCAAATGTTGCTCAAAAGCAAACTGCTCAATCCCAACATTCCAACTGATCCATTCAAGATTACAATATTTCAATTCTCGCAGGTCCTGTGGCAGTAATGGAGGAAATTATCCTCGACAAAATCAGAATGGCCATCGGTCATATCGACAAGGTTTATTTTGCTATTTTTGTGAAATTATAGGTTATGGCACTCTTGATTGCAGGAAACTTGCCAGATTTATGAAAGAGAACAACATTCATGTTATTAGTTCTCAGTCTTCCCAGAAACTTCGAAGTCTAGTAGCCAATGCTACCACCTCCATCAATTCTCCAGCTATGTTGCAATGACCGTGGTTATTTGATAGTGCATCATCACATCATACGACATCAAATTTATCTGCTTTGCAGACTTACTCTGACTATGGGGGTCTAGATGAGATATTTTTGGGTGGTGGTAAAGGCCTTTCAATTTCTCACAGTGGTCACACACAAATTCATACACCTTCCAAACCAATTACATTATCAAATGTCTTGTGTGTTCTAGATTTACAAACAAATTTGAATTCCATAGCAAAATTATGTAAAATCTAACCAAGTTTCTATTAAATTTTTCTCATCTCATTTTCTTGTGAAGGATCTACGCACGGGAGCACCTTTAATGCGGGGAGAGAACAATGATGACGTGTATTGTGCAACTTTTCCATGTCAGCCTCAAGACAATATCGCCACCAAACCTTCTTTATCCTCTTGGCATCATAAACTTGGTTATCCTTCTAATATAGTTCTTAGTTTTGTTCTTAAGCACAACGACTTAGTCTTTCTTCAAACTAAAATTATTTCAGCTTTCTCTGAGAATGGAGGGGAGTACCAAAAGCTTATTCCCATTTTCAACTCTTGTGGGATTTCTCATTTCACAACGTCTCCACACACACCTGAGCATAATGGCACTGCCGAATGACATCATCGACACGTTGTGGAGACTGGTCTTTCTTTGCTACACTTTGCATCACTTCCCTTACATTTTTGATCTCATGCTTTTCAAGTTAATATGTACTTAATCAATCGTCTTCCTTCCTCAGTGTTGTCTTTTAAGACTCCCTATGAAATGCTTTTTCAACGGTCTCCAAATTATCAACGTCTTAAACCTTTTGGATGTTTGTGTTTTCCTTGGTTACGCCCATATAATACCTCTAAACTTTAGACTTGGTCCATTTCTTTCTTGGCTACTCTACTTCGCAATCTACCTATAAATGTTTTGATCCCACCACTAATTGTGTATATTTATCTCCTCATGTCCAATTTGTCGAACATGTGTTTCCTCGTCAAGTTGATAATAACTCATATATATTCTCTGACCGCATTTGAAATGCTTTTCTTGTAGGTTCTTGTTGAAGATGTCTCAGAAGTCCAGGCAGAGCGTTGGGATGGTATGATCATGCAAAGCCATGCAACAACGTACAAGAAATGAATTAAAGAAGATCAAGAAAAAGTAGTTACTTGGCAGCTAGAATTTGAGTGTTATAAATACTGTAAATCCATTGGAAATGTACACCTGCATTCTGAACTTTGATATTCAATAACAATTAGACGAAATCTCAACAAATTGTTGAGTTCTTAAAAGTCCTCTGTTAGCCCCTATTTCTGCGCAAAGTTCTCTCTCTACATTTCGATAGCTTTCTCGGTTATCCTTGCGTATGATCATTCGATAACGACAGAGTGGTATCAGAGCTAGATTCTTAAGGGATCTGTGAAGGTGTAGGTAAAGAACTTGACTCGGAGAATTAACTCTTTCCCGTACGAGGCACGACTGAGAGCGAAGAACACTCGGAGATGGCTGAGAGCTCAACGCTGAGTCTGCATCTAGCGATATTCAATGGTGAAGGATATCAAATCTGGGCGATTAAGATGGAGGCTGACCTGCAAGGACAGGATTTGTGAGAACCAATCGATGAAGATTATGCGGTTGAAATTCCAACGGAAGATGCTCCGATTGCTCAGCTACGGTGGTTAAGGGAGAGGGTGACAAAGAAAGCCCCAGCCAAATCTTGCCTATACCAGTCGGTGTCACCCTCAATTTTCACTCGAATTATGGGTCTTGCTTCTGCAAAAGAAATCTGGGACTTCATGAAGCAAGAATACGAGGGTGACGAGAAGGTTAAAAATATGAAAGTATTAAATCTATTAAGGGAATTCGATAGAATTCAAATGAAAGAAGATGAGATGATCCAGAATTACTATGAAAGATTAATTCAATTGGCTGATCAAATCAGACTCTCAGGAGCTGAATTCAAGGATCAAAGATTGGTGCAAAAGCTTCTGGTATCCGTCCTTGAGAAGTACAAAGCAACAATCGTCTCTCTTGAGAACTCCAAAGATATAGGACAAATAAAGCTTGCGGAAGTCGTGAGTGCATTGCAAGCTCAAGAGCAGAGATCTTTGATGAGGAAGAATGAAGCAACTGAAGGTGCCTATCGAGTCTTTGCCAAAACAGAGACTCAAGAAAAATCCAAGAAGAAGAAAAAGAAATGAGGGTCGAGCTCTAAAGGCTCTCAATCACGCCAAAAACATGGGAGCAAGAATACAGGAGGAGATAAAGCAAATAACTACAATCCCTGTCCACATTGCGGTAAATCCAATCACCTAGCCTTCAGATGCTGGAAGAGGCCAGACGTAGAGTGCAGAAGGTGTCATCAGAAAGGACACATGGAAGCTATCTGCAAGAAACAATCGCCACAAGAGGCAGCCAATGTACAAGTAACCGAAGAACAACTGTTTGTGGTGATTGGCAATCAGGTCAAAAACTACCCATCCGACTGGCTAATTGATAGTGGATGCACGAGCCACATGTCTCCGGATCCAAGATTATTCAAGTCTCTGAATAAGGAAGTGAAAGCCAATGTGAAGCTTGGAAATGGTGACAGCATCCAAGTAGAAGGGAAGGGTGAGGTAGAGATAGTGACCAAGAAAGGCGTCAAGACTATCTCGAACGTGCTTTATGTCCCAAAAATTCAGCATAATCTCTTGAGCGTAGCTCAGTTAATCAAGAAAGGTAAGTCTGTGCATTTCGAATCAAACTCTTATAGGGTATTTGATAATTTTGGCCAGGAGATTCTCTGCACCTGCATGAAGAATAAAAGCTTCTCGATGAAGCCTGAGGAGCTGCAACAAGAGGCGCTTGTGGGAGATTTAACTGAACCAGATCTCTGGCATCGAAGACTAGGGCACTATCACATGAAGGGATTGGAGGCAATGAGGAAGAAAAATATGGTCGAAGGTTTACCATCAACACCATACGAGAGTGCAGCATGAAAAGTTTGCATGATGGGGAAGCAAGTACTTGCACCATTCCAGAAGACAAAATGGAGACCTGAGGAGAGACTTCAGCTGTTGCATATGGATGTATGCGGACCCATGCCGGTAGCCTCATTAAATGGTAGCAGATATTTTCTATTGATAATCGACGATTACTCTAGATACTCATGAATCTACTGTCTCAAAAGCAAGGGAGAGGTAGCTGGAGTCTTCAGGGAGTTCAAATCGTTCATAGAAAATCAAACAAGCCTAAGCATCAAGTCGGTGAGAACAGATAACGACTCAGAGTTTACTTCTAAAGATTTTAGTATGATCTGTAAATCAACAGGAATCAAGCACCAGTTCACCACGCCCTACACTCCACAGTAGAATGGCGTAGTGGAAAGAAGGAACAGAATCGTGGTGGAAATGACGAGGTGCATGCTAGAGGAGAAGGCGCTACCAAAGGAATTTTGGGCGGAGGCTGCGACCACCGCCTGCTTCCTGCTGAACAGAGTATATTCTCGGGCACTCGAGGACAAGACGCCTCATGAGATGTGGTATGGTTGCAAGCCGAAGATGAGAAATTTGAAGGTGTTTAGATCACTATGTAGTGCTCTCATACCTCAGGCCAAAAGAAGCAAACTAGACGGAAAAACTAAAGCCGCAATTTTCATGGGTTACTCGGAGGTCAGTAAAGGGTACAGGTTGTATTATCTGGACCAGAAGAAAATTAAGGTTAGTAGGGACGTTCACTTCTTCGAAGATGAACAATGGAGCTGGCCCGGAGATAAGTAGGTAATTGGAGTAAGAAGGCAGACCACGATGATGCCCTCAAATATTCCAACAACAGCAAACTACCCAGATCAGTATGAAGAAGAGGGAGAAGTAGAACCAGGAGGAGTCGCTGAACCAGAACTACAGCATGATCAGAATGAGTGGACTTTCGAGGAGGAGCACATTTCAGAAGAAGAAACTGAAGATGACTACGATCATACACCAAAGGAACAAGGAGCCTAGCTGAAATCTATGAGAAGAGCAATGAAGCAATAATGGAACCAACCCGAACCCAAGAAGCATTGCAAAATCCAAAATGGATAAAAGCCATGGAGGAAGAAATGTAGATGATTGATAAAAATGAAACGTGGATTCTGGTTGAAAAACCTCTGAACAAGAGAGCCACAGGATTAAAATGGGTGTTTAAGACAAAGTTGAATCCAAATGGTTCGATAAATAAATTGAAAGCAAGGCTCGTAGTAAAAGGCTACGCGCAAATTGAAGGGGTTGATTTCAGAGGACGTTCGCATCAGTGGCCAGAATTGAGACGATCCGGCTGTTGTTGGCGCTGGCAGCTGAAAAGGGGTGGAAGGTGCATCAAATGGACGTGAAGTCTGCCTTCCTCAATGGAGTTCTACGAGAAGAAATTTACGTCCAACAACCAGAAGGCTTCGTGATTAAAGGAAAGGAGGAGATGGTGTATAGGCTCAACAAAGCCCTTTACGGGCTGAAGCAAGCACCTCGATGCTGGTATGCAAGAATTGATGCATTCCTCCTAGAGATTAAATTCAGAAGAAGTTGCAGTGAACCAACGATGTATGTGCGGATGGAAGAAGGAGAAGTGATTGTAGTTGCAATTTATGTAGATGATTTGTTGCTTACTGGAAGTTCTGAGAAGCAGATTTATTACCTGAAGCAACAATTCAATAAAACCTTCGAAATAACAGATCTCGGAGGAATGAAGTATTTCTTAGGCATGGAGGTATTTCAGCGTAAAGGATGTATTACAGTATGCCAAAAGAAGTATATTCGAGATGTATTAAAAAGATTTAAGATGGATCAGTGTAAACAAGTATCAACTCCAATCTGCCCAAAAGAAAAATTGGTAAAGAAGGAAGAAGGCGATGAAGTGGATAGGAAGAACTACAAGAGTATGGTCGGTTGTCTAATGTACATCACATCTACAAGGCCGGATGTTCTGTACTCAGTGAGTGTGCTCTCTAGATACTTAAGTGATCCTGGAAAGCAACATGTAATGGCGGTAAAAAGAGTTTTAAGGTATCTAAAAGGAACGGTCGATTATGGATTGATATATGAGAAGACTGGAAAATGTGAGCTTATATGTTATGTCGATAGTGATTGGGGCGGAGCATCAGAAGACATGAAGAGCACCACCGGTTATTGCTTAACGTTAGGCTCAGCATGCTTCTCATGGACATCAAAGAAGCAAGAATTAGTGGTGCTCTCGACAACTGAAGCCGAATTAGTTGCGGCCACAGCCGCAGCAAAACAAGTGATTTGGGTCAGAAAATTGCTTGCGGATTTACAAGTTTATTTGGAAGGAGCTACCGTGATTTATATTGATAATCAGGCAGCAATATCAATCTCAATGAATTCGGTTTTCTATGGCAAAACTAAGCACTTCAAACTTAGATATTATTAGCTAAGAGATATTCAACAAGAAGGGGAGCTAAAGCTTCAGTACGCTCATACGGACGATCAAATTGCAGATTTGCTTACAAAAGGGTTTAATGTCTCACGTTTCGAGCAATTAAGGAAAATGGTTGGAATTCAGAAGCTGAACCTCTGATCCAAGGAGGAGTATGTTGGAGATGTCTCAGAAGTTCAGGCAGAGCGTCGGGATGGTATGACCATGCAAAGCCACGAAACAACGTACAAGAAAAGAATTAAAGAAGATCAAGAAAAAGTAGTTACTCGGCAGTTAGAATTTGAGTGTTATAAATACTGTAAATCCATAGGAAATGTACACCCGCATTCTGAACTTTGATATTCAATAACAATTAGACGAAATCTCAACAAATTGTTGAGTTCTTAAAAGTCCTCTGTTAGCCCCTGTTTCTGTGCAAAGTTCTCTCTCTACATTCCGATAGCTTTCTCGGTTATCCTTACGTATGATCATTCGATAACGACAATTCTAAGCAAGCGGATGGGCTCCCTTTAGCTGTCAATGTTTCCCCTCCAGTGGACAGTCCTCCATTCGTCCCTACAGTAGCACCAATATCACCAAATATTCCTTTGCCTACTCCTTCACCTCCCATTCTAAATACTGCTTGAGTCACCTTCCATTATTAACCATCATCTCCCATACACTCTCCCTCTTTCGCATCTAGCTCTACCATCTCTTCTCCACATATTACTCCATTACCACTAAATTCATCGTCTGTTTCCCCGCATCCAACTCGCATACGAAAGCCAAATTTCAAATACTATAATGATAAATTTGTGAATCTCATCACCAAACACCCACTTCCTCCTCCCCTTGAACCTACCACTGTTACACAAGCAACGAAAGATCCTCTTTGGCGCAAAGCTATGGATGTTGAATTTAATGCTTTGTTACATAATGGCACTTGGGAATTGGTTCCCAAATCATCTCAGGTTCCAATCAGTTGCAAATGGGTCTTCCGTACCAAACGAAAATCTGATGG
Organism: Erythroxylum ulei; assembly: GCA_027564395.1. Taxonomy (NCBI): domain Eukaryota; kingdom Viridiplantae; phylum Streptophyta; class Magnoliopsida; order Malpighiales; family Erythroxylaceae; genus Erythroxylum; species Erythroxylum ulei. Next base: position 10,685,310 of record JANITX010000006.1, read on the forward strand.
TTTTATTGACAAGTACAAAGCTCGTCTTGCTCCAACAAGCAGGAAGAGATTATTTTGAAACCTTCAGTCTTATTGCAAAGCCTGTTACAATACGCATTGTTTTATGTCTTGCCTTATTTCAAAATTGGCCTTTACATCAACTAGACATAAACAATGCATTTTTGCATGGTACGTCGCACGAAGATGTCTATATGAATCAACCTCCTGGTTATATTCAGCTTCAGTAT
>JANITX010000006.1:10690536-10711071 GCA_027564395.1 Erythroxylum ulei
AAAAACGATGGTGACATCACTTTCAGGGAAAACCTTTAAAGTAGGGTTAGGTTATACTCAGGTTTCTTTCTCTTTGCCAGGAAAGTTGATTCTGAATTCTCCAGTTATTGAAGTTGACTTTGGAGATAGCTTGAGTTGACCTGATAACTTGGAATTTTGCCTTGAAACATCAAAACTCTGATTCTTTTTCAAACTTAAAATTTACTTTAAAATGTGAAAGATAGTAAAGAGAAATATGAAATTTAAAATTCTGCAGATGATCCTATACTTCTCTGTTCTTTTTTTTCATTTTTCACATTGAGATATATTCAATATTTACACAGATGAACGCCATATCCTTCCTTCCAAAGAGATAACGATAACAGAAACATCATCATGGTACCGTCTTCTTTCCCCTTGTGGAATATCGAGCAATTCATGGAAGTCCATACCTGAAACATCAGTTTCTGTTTTTAAGTACACAGTGTTTGCTTCTCTGTAACATAAAATTTATGAAGAAGTTTTTACCAGCTTTCTTGGCTGCACGAAACAGAACCTCTTCGATCAGGTATTGTGCAGGATCCCCCTCGGGAAATGCGGCGAGAAATGAGTCCACTACAGAGACAGCTTCGTCGTTTGTGAAATACTGGTAAAGACCGTCTGATGATAGTATTAAGAATCTGTCCTTTTGAGTCAGTCTATGGTGGTACAGAGATGGAAGACAAGTGATGTATGGAGCTGTCCCAATGTAATCGATCCTGAACATCTCTAAAAGTAGATCATTCCATTTTGGCTGCAAAATAAACTCAGAATCTGTAAACCCCTTGAAGATGATCCTTACCAGACATGAATTGAGAAGTTTAATATTAAATACCTGTTTGAGAAATCCAACACCAAAAGCTCGAGTCACCTTCAAGTAACCTTTCACTCTGTCATTGATTACTGCAGAAGCATCATCAGGATGTTCTTTCCTGATTCTCTGAACTTCCTGAAATCCAAAGGATCAGTTATTTCATGTTGGACACTACATATAGAATCCATTAAAACAAGACAAGTACTACGATCACCTTGTCTACGTAAGTACTGTGATCTGTGGTGAGCTGGAGTGAATTCAAATCCTGTAATCTGCAAATTGCTTCTCCATCAAACAACTCAAAGTCACGCCCACTTTCCTCACGAATTATCTCCAAATCCTGCGATCCTGTCCCTATCCCAAGATTGGTCTCGCTCTTATGTGCCAAAACTGCTCGACTATCCCCGACATTCATCAAGTAAACATCTTCTCCTTTCATCAGCATCACCAAAACACAAGAACCCATTAAAGCTAACTCAGGATTTTCCGATGCCATATTGTCAGCAACTTCCATATAAGCCTCTTCCGTCTTCACCAACGCCTGCGAGAGTGCTTTCAGGACATCGGAATGATTGATCCCGCCGCTATTAGAGTTGGTTGATGCTTTAGTATGGAATTGCTCCTTTAGTTTCCAATCAAGTTCCAATCTTTCTCGATCCCACTCGCACCGCCACATTCTCTGACTCTCCTTCCTCCTCTCTGCAACTCCTTTACACCTGTACCCCAAATTCTTCCCCTGTTTTCTCTTCAAATAATCTTCCATTTTTACATCCATGTTCTCCTTTTCTTCTCCATTAACAGGGACTTCCTCTGTTTCTAACGTGGATTCCAACTTATCACTCCATAGCAATCCTTTGAGCTCCTTGTGCACATTATTATACAAATTGGAAAGCAAATAATCAGGAGCATCAGGACCATTGAATCCATCATAAATCCCCACGAAAACCCATCCATGTTCTTCAGATATAACTATATGAACACGATCCTCTCCAGCTTTCCCCTGTGCCCAATGCACATTCTGACTCTCCACAGAAAATTCACTATCCCCATCAACGTCATTACTCAAACTCACTTGACCACTCAAATTAGCACTACTGCCACTCACGTTAAGACTCCCACTTTCTCCATTTTTCTTTGTATCCAATTCTCTACCACCTTTCATCGAATCGGATATTGATCTTTGCCCACGAGTTATAGTATTAGATATCACTCTCCTTAGTGTCTTCACTAAACTCTGTTTCTTAGGCTTATGTTCCATTTCATCATCTCCTATGCTTTCAAGAGAAAGACTGTGTCTTGCCTTCTCAATCGGACCCGAATACACCCCACGATCAATGGGTCCGGATAAAAACCCGCGCTCAATCGGACCCGACAAAAACCCTCTCTCGATAGGCCCTGAACCTCCGGGAAACAGCGCGCCCGACCCGTTCTGCAACTGACCACGAGGGACTGGTTGCAGAGGAATGGAAGCAAAAGAATCTGTGCTCTCAAAAGTTGACGCCCGATCCAACCCGGAGCTATTAGGGCACGTACTGATCAAAGCCGTTGACGGAGGCGTCGACGTGTTGGCGCTGACGGAGGCGCCGGAGATCGACCGGAAGGTCGTCGGAGTGTCCTCGCAATGGATTTTGCTGTTAGATAACCGAGCAGGTTCGGGTCGTACATAGCAAAACGTATGACCCAAACCCTCGTAAAGTGGGTCGCCGAGATAAACGGCGATGTCATGCCGGCGTGAAACACCCCCACCGCTGTCAAAACAGTGACTCACTTTGGCGACGGCGTTACCCATTACCGTTAAGAAAAAGAAAGCTCCTTCTTCTTCTTCTTCTTCTTCTTTTGTGTGTTATACGAGACGGTTCAACTTCATAGAAGCTTTTGTGCAGAAACTGAAGGGATAGGAGAAGACAGAACAAGAAGTGGAGCAACAACATTAACAAGGGATAGGTGACAGAAGGGGTTGACTTTTGTAAGAATTTGTTTGTTAGTTAACTTTTTTTTTCTAATAAAAAATAATTCACTGATTGGCTGTTTTGATTTATATTCTCAAGTGTTTATGGGAGGAGTTGACTAGGGGAACCGCGTGCTAGAAAATAGTTTTATAAACTTTGTGGGCATCTTCTTCGTAAAAAAGTCAAACATCTGTTTTTCGTTGTTCTTTGTTTCCGACAACGTAATAAAACCAAGTCCATTGCGGTGATGTTGTCGTTTAGGAGTTTTTTTAATGATAATAAAAAACTAAAAATAATTTTATCTTTAAATTTAAAAAATTCCTAATATTGATTTTTTATAAAATCTTCCCCCTTAGATTTTGATTAAAAAATAATGATAAAATACGCATAATATTTATATTATACGTAAACTAATTAAATTTCATTTTCATAAATATTTAACCCAACTTTTAAACTTGGACATAATTATTTAAATTCGAATGAAATTAATAATTTATTATGATTATCTTAAATTATTAATTTAAGTCAAATTTACTTATTTCGAGTCATGTTTAAAAGTTGAGTTGTGCTATTATACCAATAATATTTTATTAGTACATGTCTGATAATCATACTATATACACTTTTTTATTATTTTTTAATCAAAATCACAAATAACAGTTTTTTTAATTAAAAAATTTGAGAATTTTAACGATCTTGAATTTTTTTAATAAAAATTATAAGCAAGTTGTATTTGAAATTTTCAATTCATTCTAATCAAAAGAGCTAACATATTGTTTAAGGACTTTGTTTAATCATTTTGAAGGTGATCTCACCTTGAGGTTGAGAGTTTGCATTACCACACGAGTGGGTGAATTGAAACTATATATTTTATTATTATAAAACCTTAATGTGATTTTGACTCTAGAGTTTTAAACTTTTTTTTTTCTTGGATTTGTGTAGTTTAATTAAAGTATGGATTTGTGTAGTTCTCTACTTAGGATCGTATTATTTGGTGGAATGGCAAAAGACGTGCCAAAGGCTAATGTAAATTAGCTTTGATTAAATAATCATGGTGGCTTAATTTTTTTTTAATTATTTATATTGAATATTGATGGAGATAATAGACAATACAAAAATTGGTCAACCATATGATCATGTTTAACTTGTTCATGATCCAATTGTATCAAGATCATGATCTTTGACATCTTCCCTCAAATCAAGGTTTGAGTTTTTGAAACATTCAAGAACTTGTTCTCTTAAATTTTCTTTTTATAAACTAAAATAAACTTAATTATTTCTTTTTTAGTTTGTGTATTTATACACTTGTATTTTTAATTTAATATTTTATTTATCACATTACATTTTTTATATTTTTATTTATACTTATTTCGAGTTTCTGTGAACTTTTACTAAATGTTGATGTCGTTTAAAATTTTATAACGAAGAATTCTTACAAAATGATTAAGTTGTATAAGTGAAATTTTTTAAAATATTTTTAAATCTTAAAAATCTTGAATTTTAATTATTATATAAATTGTTAAATTATTTATAATTATTTTTGTTAAAAATTTTAATGATTATTTCAACCAAAATTTTTATTTGATTTAAAATCATAACTATAAATCTCGCTTTTATTAAAAAATTGAAGAAATTCTGTTAAGAAATTTTAAATATTAATTTTTACGAGAAATTTTTAACTATTTATATTTATTAAAATAATAATTCATATTTTATGAAAATTTTATTGATTATTTAAATCAAATTTGTTCTTTGACTTAAAAATAATAAATACAAATCTCGTTTTTATAAAAAAATATTGAAGACAAATAAACAATATAGCGGTTCAACTCCTATACAGAACATAACATGCCACTGATGAGATCCTGTTCACACCAAAATATTGCTCATTGGAAGTCAACTTTGGCCCTTTTATTAAACAGAGCAAGTTGCAGAAGCTTATAGGACAGAGATCTTGGAGAATCATTGCTAACCTTAGTAATGCATATTAAGAAACAAAAGTTGCAGAAAGTTTCATACTTTCTCTTATTCTGCAATGCCAAAAAGACGGACACTTGGAGAGGGCATATCTTCTTTTTGCTTTGCCTTTTTGTAACCCATAGAATTTTTTTTTTGGGTTACATTCTAAGATACCTTAAGATTTGGCATACTGTAATTTTGCATATTATCAATATACTGCTTAATTTTAAAAAATTATCAATCACCCTCTTATAGTTTTAAAAAATGACGTCATTTTTATGTGTATAAATAAGATTCTTAATGACAATTTAACAGTTGGCGGGATGGAAGATATATTAAATAAAATATAGAGGCGATATTTGATAATTTTTAAAAATATGAGACTAATTTGATAGTATGTCAAATTATAACTCCATCTTTTTTCTTTAGCTTGTAGTCATTGTCTAGCTTTTTGATTTTGCAAGACATTTGTGGACCAGAAAACTGAAACTATGCTCTTGGGGACCAAAAAATATCATCTTCAAGATCATACCTTAAATTAAAAACAGGGGAAGGAGTGAGGAGGAAGGTGGTAGTTGGATGGGAAAAGTAGGTGTTAGTTACTTTATATGTGCTCATTAATGCATCAATTCTTGAATAAAAATAACATAGAGAAAAAAAAAGTATATTTCTCTAATATTTATATATCCATTCACTTTTGGTGAAGAATTTTATACCCACACTTATTTATAACAAATGGGTGTGCCGATTACAGTGTTTCAACTTTGTGTCATTTAATTTTATTTACATATTTGTGTAGATCCCACATAAATATGTGGATGATATTAATGAAACAGAGTAGGAATTGGTTTATGAGAACAGAGAATTTGATCCCCATTTATAATATATACGATTAATTTATTTTTCTCAAAACAAAACTTTAAGAAAGTAATAAAACTACATAATAGTTAAGAATGACAACAAATTGGATAACTTGAATTTGGTTTGAATTTTCGGTAGATTCAATTGTGTTCTTTAAATTCGATTTACGAAGACTTAATTTAAATTGATTAGAATTGGTCTTTTCGGATTTGAATTTAACTCGAAATTAGATTAACTCGAAATTGATCTATTGCCATCAAATTGAATCGAGTCCAATTTATCAATTTTAACTCTACTCTTCAAATATGTCTATGATAACTAATTCAATTATACCAAGCAATTCAAGAGGTCATTGTTATGAATCCTAAACTTTATAGGTTATTGGTTGAGAAAAAGCAAAGCACTTAGCAATAGAACATCTAAAAGGACAACCTTTGTATGTGCTGTGTATGCCAGAATGAGTTGGATACTTTCCTTCTATAGAAGACTTTCCATTCTTGGCAGCTTTACAGGATTGGGACTAAGAAATCCAAAGTTGGCAGGGGACCATAACCCACCAGCACAGAAGAAGATCAAAGATTATTTACTTTTTCCTTTCTTTTGTGCCCTAGATAAGCATTCACTTGGTTGGAGATTCTTGCTCTGCCTTTTTTTTTTTCCCCTTTCTTGGACTTTGGTTTTCATGTTCAAGATTTTGTAATTGGGATTCAAATTAATTCCGTTCAAGACTAAATATGGGCGAGAGACCGATAACAAACAAGTTAGGTTCAATTCGTTTTAGTTAGTTCTTTGTAGGATCGATACCTTTCGATACTACAACTTACAATCTGTATACATTGTTTTATTTAAATTATAGTTAAGAAAAATAATTAAATAGGTGTTTAAACTCAAATTTGATAGAATCTAAATATTATTATTAAACATGAGTTTGAACTCAAATTTGATAGAATTCTATACATTATTATTAAATATAAATACAAATTTCAAATTTCATAAAACCAAAATATAAATTCAATAAGTTGAACATTATTTTTGTGATCTGTTTTTGCTTTATTTGTTTAAATGGCACCTATTAGATTTTGTTTCTAGCAGCTTTTAAATTAAAAATATTGAAACATCTAATTTAAATTTTGATTAAATATAATTTAATTTATTGACATTAAATAAAATTTAAATAATCTAGTTTTTTTAATAATTAGTTAAGTTCAAAAAATTATTCAATATGAGTTTAAACTCAAATTTGATAGAAACCAAATATCATTATTAAATATGAGTTTGAAACTCAAATTCTATAAAACTTAAATATTTAAACATGAATTCAATCAATAGAAAAATCAGAATACCCAGTACACAAGAGTCCCTGTTTTGCAAATGTCTGAAAAGGGTCATAATATAAACAACTTTCTTTTTGTATTTTTTCAAAGAAGCTGTTTCCTGACTTGAGTATATGACCTTACGGTCACAACGAGACAACTTTACCGGTTATTATATCTATATTTAAAAGCTGTTAAAATGAAAAATATTTATTCTTCTAATTTAAATTTGAATAAACATAATTTAATTTATTGATATTAGATAAATTTTAAATGATATAAATTTTATGATTAATTAAGTTCAAAAAAATAAATATGAGTTTAAACTCCAATTTCATAAAACCTAAATTTTTATTTTTTATTTTTTCATCCATATTTCTTGTGTTAATTTGTAACGAACTAGAGGCGGGCCACTAGGCCTAGATTGGTTATATGTGCTGGGCCAAGCAAGGAATATTTTGGTGGTTGAGAGTGACACTAATGTTTAAAAAATTGTATCACAAATTAAAACTATAAGATAATGTAAAATTTTAATTAGTAATAAATTCTTATAAAATTAGTATATAATAAAATTGAATAAAATTAAAAAATGAAGTAAGAATGAAAGAGATTAAAGTAATTTAAGAAAATTAAAAGTAAATATAACAAATTAAAAGTGTTTTATTATATAAACGGAAGCATCATTTTGCTAAATTCTCTAAATTTAGTATGAGCATTTAATGAATTTAGCCTGCAGCGGTGGTTGAGTTAGTAAAGTGGGAGGGTATAGAGCCAAAAGATCACGTGTTTAAATCTCTTTACTTACGCTCTCTCGATTGAACTTGTCGTACAGGACTTACCTAGTGCGAAATACTCAGTTGGCGTGATTTGTAGACTATTGCGTTAATCCCGAGGTTTATTCAGTGCCCATTTAAAAAATAGCGACTGTGAGTTTTTCTGTTCCAAAAAAAATTAATGAATTTATCCAGAAAAATTGAAATAACCAAAATGAAAATGAGACAGGACAAAGAATAAATTTATGAAAAAGTATTTTTCTTACAAATTTTTTATCCAAAACTTATAGTTTATTAATTCTTAAAAACTACCCATAAATGGAAATGAATCAATGATGCAATGATTAAAAAAACTTAACTAATTTGACCCATTTAATTGTTAATTTTTTTAATTGGCTAATTTTTTGATTTAGTTTTTATTTTTTTTATTTAGTTTATTTTAATAAATGTTGATGATAAAAATTAATTAACTGATCAATTTTTTAAATTATAAATTCTTATAAATAAAAATTAATTAATTAAATTTTATTTAAAATTATAAATATATTTTAAAATTTTTAATTTCATTGAATTTATATCCAAATTTATATGTTCGTACCATTATCCGAAGGGTCTAACGTCGGTTTCACTCACTAACGTTTAGACCCGAACTGAACCGGACAAGACACTGAACCGACAGTTAAGTTGGTTACAAAGACCGCGCTCCATAGATGCCACCATTGAAACAAGACATGTTGAGATGGATGTAAATGAGTTGGCTTGTGAGCAGAAAGTGGAAAGCTATTAAAAGGGTTTTTATTTTTCTAGGCTTTGAATGTCCTCAAACCCCGAGATTTGCGGATTGATCGAACTTACGCACCATCATCATCTTTGCTTTTCTTCTTCTTCTTCTTCTTTTTTTAATCTCTTTCCAATTTTCCATTTTCCTCTTCTGAATTGTTTGGTTTGCTCCCAACACTTCTGTGTCAATGATTAAGGACAGGCGTGGAGGTTCTGTCTGCAAATTCTGTTCTTTATCTAAAGGTGAGATCTTTAAGATTTAAGTCTTTCAATGTGATGTTGTTATGTTTAAGAGTACAGGCTTGTCAGATAGGAAACAGATCATATTGATGTCTTATAATATGGAGATTGTAAAGGGCATTTCGGCTTTGATTTGTTTTTTTCTCTCTTTTTTGGGGGTTAAGTTTTCAAGTCATGCAAATTAAAGCTTTCAATTCTCAAATCCTATCCGCAAAATACTCTTTCTGGGAATTGTGGGTAACATTACACCTTTTAGATTAGACTTGCCAATCCATAGTTATGCCGTCAAGTTACAAAGGTTGTACATGTGAACCAACCCCCTAAGGCGAAATAGGCACAAGGGAGTAACAGGTCAGACCAACCTACAAAAATGAAATGGTCTTTCCGTAACCAGTCATCCATAATATTAAATAAATCATTTTAGTCTTTGGTAAATTTATTATGATGATATCTCCAATTACTGCTACTGTAGGATGCATTTTTCACTGTTTATTCATGCTTTCCAACTGTTTGAAATGTTGCACCAGAACGATTGGCTTTTAGCACGATAATGGATACTTAAAACCTATTATAGTTTCATTGGTTTAATGCGTTTGAAGATTTAGATAGTACAGTGATTTGATGTTCATGTGGTGACCTGAAGCAGGTTGGACAATATTGTAGTTGGATTTGGAATTTCACTTCCAAAAGTATGGGAAAGAACTTGCAGCTAAGTGAATCGGGGCTCTCCGTTCCAAGAAGCCGTCCAGGGTGTATGTGGGGAATACTTCACATACTCAAGTACCAGCGCTGGCACATTAAGAGAAGACTTGCCTATAAGAGGGGTGGTGGGAATAATGTCAAAAGTGAGAGCATTAAAATATCTTATTCAACTTGAATGTTCCCATAGTTTTGGAAGTTCTTCATTTTATAAGTGGTTTAGGTTCTTTTTTTGAGATTTTGCTGGATGAAATTATGCGTTTGGTTAGTTTATCTTGGATGTACCGCTTGGTGCTGGAACTTGAGTTGCAGTTTCATGGTTTCTCAGCTTTCCATATAAAAGCATGATTGATTCATAGTAACCATCTAAATGGGAACCTATAAATCTGCGAGAGATGTCTAATGCAATTTAAGGTTTCAAGTGCAGGATCTTTCCAATCTTACATATGTCAATAACCTCTCGTTGTATATAGGTCTTGGAAATTTCCGACTCGAGCCAGGTAAAGCTCCACGGAACAGCAAGGAACATATTGTAAGTATTAACAAGAGCTTCTTGAGCACAAACATTCGTAAAAAGCAATAGATGTGCAAGCTCTCCACTTGGTTCTTGTTCACCTTATTTTATTTCAGTCTTCTACCTGGAACTAAGTTGTTGCGAGAATTATAATGTACAAACTTTCCTGTTACATACCTTACTTGTGCACAGACTTCTGAGTATGACCAATGTATCTCACACAAATATTAACAGGGTGATGGCAAGAAAAAACAATCAACTTCGTTAACCAAAGGCTCTGTCAAATCCCGTTTAAAAGCTCTAATTACAGAGGAGCTCTCAAGAAGGAAAGGCAGGCATCGAAGAAGCTCTAGTTACCCTGAACGAATTGATTTAATGCGAAATGAATCCTTTCGTCGTTTCGAACCTTCAGATGATACCTTGCATGCCAATGGTTCCAATGATGGAATTCCGAGGACTGTTGATGATTTAAGTTCTCATGTCACTGACCAATTTGATCCAGTGATGATGAGATCCTTTAGGAAACAAAACTTTGAAGATTTTGATACTGAGTACACTGGAAATCACTCTGAGCATGAAGAGGTTGACAACACAGGAAAACTACTAATTGATCAGGATTTTATCCTGGGGAAGGAATTTAGTGAACACAATTCAGTTGGCCAGACAAAGGATATGTTAGATGCTCTCGATATGATTAACGTGAATAAGGAATTCTTCCTTGAAATCTTACAAGATCCAGACTCTTCTTTGGCTCATCACTTCTTAAATGAGCAAGCAAGCAGCACCAGAAGGCGATACTCGAAATCCCCCTCATTCCCTTCACCCTTCTCATCAGATGAAGTACATTCTGATCCAAGCAAACTCAAGAAGAACCAAGAGGGGATTGAATCTCAGACAAAAGAAGGGAACTTGACAGTTTATAGACAAACCAAACTGCAAGTTGAGCCTAAGTATGGACAGTATAGTCGTTCGAATTCGATGCCATCAACAGCTGCAGGATATAGGACAGATGGAACTCTGAAGTTCGGTGAGAATCCTACTGTAGTTAAACGTTTCAAGAACCTTAAACAGAAGATAAGACATGCTATAAAAGAGAGCAAAAAGGAGAAACATCGGATAGCAAGGGATGCAGTCCTTCACAAGATTCCGCACGGACATGAATTTTCCAGGGACTTGAAAATGGAAGATATCGATCATTTCATCGATGATTCGACATCAAGAGATGGCAACGACATCCCAGGAAGTAGTAATAAGAGCAACCAGCCTATCCTTTCAAAGAGCAAAAGTGAACTGCGTTGCATGAGGAGAACTGCTTCTCTTAGTGAATCTATGGATAAATATTGTCAGTTGTACAATTCTAGTCTTAGCAGAGAAGCAAAATCCAATAACTCTGATGCCTTAAAGTTGAGAAATGAATATCCGGGTTCACCCAACATCAGCACCCCAAAATTCATGGGAAGAAACTTTTCCATGCCTACTATGAAATCTTATTTCTATCGAAGTGAGGATAGCTCTGAGGCCTTCTCACCAAGTCGGTGTAGGACTGGTATAGATGACAATACCAGTTTAGAAAGTGATTGCAGTGAACAGAGAAATGTAGGGTATTGCATATCCTCTGAAAACCTATTAAAGTTGGATACAAAAGGTCGTGTGAGAGATGATATATCAGATAGTATGGACAGTGAAACCTTTTCCTATACAGGAGATCTTGGAATCACATCAGTGTCAAACATTGAGCCTTATTTTACAGCAGGCTTGAATAGTGAAAGTTTCAGTGACTTGATGACAGAACCATGCAGCGTCCGCCTTTCTGACTCTGAATTTCAGGAGGATACATCCCATGCTAGCTTTTCCTTTGCAGGTAAACTTCTTAGTAATCGATCCTTCAACTTATAGCTGCATTCATTGCACTGTTTCTATCTATCTCCTTTAGTAGGGAAGTACAAGTTTTCTGATGAGTGAATAATGATTAGACAAGGTAGTTCAGGTCTTGATTTTCATCTCATTTAACTTTTTTATCCAACTCATCTAGAGGCAACCTTTACTTCATGTGCATTGATTCTCTGGTTTCTGCAGCTGAATCATGTTCTCTAGGATACCCTTTGAAGCCAATGTGGCGGTATAACTTTCATGCTAATCATATTGTGCTCGAGTTCTTCTAATTGATTGGGAGAGACTGACAATAATATTTGTTCAAACGAACAATTCTTGGACGTCATTTTGTGCAGAAGCAGCCTCAGAATCAAACCTGGAAAATCTTGTTTGCAGCAGACTTCGTTCTCTGGGGGACCAGCTTAGAGAATCCAGAGTAGAAGCTCCTACAATCTCACAATGTGTTGACGTTGAGAAACTGGAATTTCCAAGCAAGAAACTGGGAGACGATACTTTGCACTTCCAAGTTGATGCTAAAGATAAAGCTGACTTTGACTATGTCAGAGAAATACTGGAGCTATCAGGCTTCATTCAAGACGAGGAGCTGGGAACATGGCATTCTGATGAGCAGCCCGTAGACCCTTCACTGTTTCAGGAAATGATAGACTGCATGCTCCTTGATCCTGAGAGTTCAGGAAATGAAGAGGGTGACAACTTCTATTACCTTCTCTTGTTCGATCTTATCAATGAGGTACTAATGGATATATATGCAAAATCATACTCCTTTTATCCAATACCCTTGTCATCATTGTCAAAATTTCGTCCGATGCCCATGGGACAACATGTTCTAAAGGAGGTCTGGGGTCAGATAAGATGGTATATGAATTCAAGTCCTGGACATGGACATTATTTGGATTACATTTTGAGTAAGGACTTGGCAAAAAGTGATGGTTGGATGAATCTGCAATTTGACATGGAATGTGTTGGGCTTGAGCTCGAAGACGTGATTTTTGACGATCTTTTAGACGAAGTAGTCTGATCCTAAGGTCTAAATATTCGTACATACTGTTATTTCTCCTCAAAAGAGTATGTAGTCAGTAATGTTAAGTTAAAACCTGCACTGGAAAGACATGGACAGAATGTGTATACTGTATAGTTATAGAACTTGTTATATCAGAAAGTTTTGTTCTGCTGCTAGTTGAGTCTGGCTCAAATGGTTGTGAATAGAGGGTTTGATAAGGAGTTTGAGGGGTGGATGTTCTTTGGTTTCTTGGCAACAGAAATGTAAACATTGTTCAGGTATTTATCCCTCTTTCATTTACTGTAAATGGTAGTTTTAGACACAAATATTTTGTATTGATATTGCCAGGCACAAACATCCAACAGCCCGTCTAGCTCAGTTGGTAGAGCGCAAGGCTCTTAACCTTGTGGTCGTGGGTTCGAGCCCCACGGTGGGCGTTTTGATGTTCCTTATTTGTTTTCTTAACCAGTCGAGGTAAGCAAGCCTGGCTTGAAAATTTCCGTTTCGGTCCAAACTTAACTGAAGTTTAATAAGACTTGAACTTTGTACTTGCTTTTATACTTTATTCAAATTTGAATTTTCTTTTTATTTATTCTCACTAGGTGAAAATAAAGATATTATTATGTCTTAAATTTGGGATATAAAATTCAAAAAATTTTAAAATGTCAAATTTGGCATAATATACGAGGGATTGGAGTCTCAAAGCCAACTTTCTACCTTATATCAAAATTATATAAATTTTTAGAAATTCACAAATATATTGTTTTATATTGTAAAGGCGAGTCTTTAAGCAATCGGTAAGATTATTTTTTTATAACTAAAAGATCATAGGTTCGAGTCGTAAAAAAAAGATAAATTTATGTATAACTGATGACCTTCCTTAGCCTTTTATATTGTTTTATATTGTAAAGTAAGACAAAAATAAAAGTAATTTATATATCTAGGTAATAATCCAATAATTTAAATTTTCTAATAATAATAATAAACAATAACAATAGTTTATGATGCACTATACATTAATTTAGTTATTTCTTTTATTTATAATAATAATAATAATAACATTTTAATAGAATTTTTTTTGGAATTCATGAGATTTGAAAATGCTAAAATTTGTAATTATTATCTTTGTCTATAATGCTAAAATTTGTAATTATTATTTATCGATTATATACAATAATTTGAAAATTATACAATTCAAACACACTATCTAATGAATTAACAATACATTTAAATTGCTTGGTATTAACAATTATATCTTCACTTTCGAACAACTTAGATTAAAATATTTTTAAGTTTTCGAAACTGAGTTCAAACCCTCTGTTCTCGTTAGCTTATTCTAAGCATATTTTCGTCTCAATATGACGTCATTTTATATTTAAAATGACGTCATATTTAAAAGAGATAGAGAAAAATGTGTGAACCGAATACTCTAGCACAAAACATATAGAACAAAAGATTTGGTTCCGACTTACTAGACCCGAATACAAGCCGAGTTTGTTTATATGTATGTTTTTTTTATTTCAATTTTCAAATAAAAATATTGTTCATCATCATCAACAATAATTAAATAATTATTTTGAATAAATATGAAATTATTTTCTCCAAAGTTACCTCCTATCCTTTCCTACTAAACACACTCGCACCAAGATAACAAGTGGGTTCCATGGCCGGATTGGTTAGGCTAAGCCATGTTTTTTGCAATGTTTGAAAAATCGCTCAGACAGTAAAAATTTTAAGTCAGTTAATTTTTTAATTTATTTTTAATTTTTATTTCGATTTAGTTTATTAATTTTTGTTATAAAAAATTGATCAATTTATTAATTAATATGTCAATTTTCGTAAACTGATCAGTTTTTATAAATAAAAATAAACTGATTAATTTTTATTTAACAATTTCCTTTTTAATTAAACCTTAAACTTTTGAATAAAATCCTTGTCAATCATTTTTAAAATTCTTTAATTTTATTAAATCTTTAACCGATTTTATGACAGTTCAATACTGATTAAAATTTAAATTTTTTATTAAATTTAAATCGATCAAATTTATACTTAACTCGTTAAGTTTCAATTTTAGGTGTACCAAATTTTCTTTCTTCAATCATCGTTCAAATATTTCCATATTGTAAAGGAGAAAGTTGGTATAAATTGTTAGAAATTCAAAAATAAATTATGTTATGTCAAAAACAAGAACATCAAATAAAAGTAACTTATCAAACACTTAAGTTTTAATTTAATTATCTTTAATTAAATTACATCATTATCAACAATAACAATCAAATAAAAATCTCCAAGAATTTAGATTCCGAAGAGGTCTAAAAGTGCATAGTTTTATTCCTAACTAATAAAGAAGTTATTTTTGATAGATCCACATAAAAAAAAAATACAAAAACTCTATTACAAAAATATGTTTAGGTCTATGTGATTAGACTAAAGCCTCGTTTGGTGAACAACCAATCAGTTATTTTTTTAACTGATTGGTTGTCTTCGGCTGTTTGCCTCTTCAAATAGCTACGAAAGCTGTTTGGAGAGTAGCAAAAAGCGCTGACTGATTTAAGATATCACAGCGCTTTCATCTTTTAGCCAAAATTCTAACTATCAAAAGTCAATTGCACTATTTAAATTCTATTACTAAGTTGTGTAATATTTTGCTGTTTAAAATTAAGTTACAATTAAGTATCACACACCTCATATTTTTGTTAGTTCTAATATACAAAAATTTTTAGTAAGTAGGACAACCTAATTGAAATTCTTAAATACCTACGTTTTAAGAATATTGTTTGTTTTTATAATTGTTTTATGCAGTTATAGGATAGAAATAAAATGTTAACCTTAAACGAAAATGAAAATAGAAAGAGTTGCATAAATTTTTTTATAGATGATAAAACGATACAGGTGAACATGGCTTCTCTAAAATATAAATTCTTATAAGAATATTTAACGAAATACTAAGATATATAATACTCATACCTTTATAATTTTTTTAAAATCATGTCCTCGTAAGTCATTTTATAATAAACAACTAATTTTATCAAACATTTCTATCAAACAATTGATGCAATCCGTTGGTCAAATTAGCTAATATAATCAACTATCAACTAACAGCTAATACAATCAGCTGATTGTCAAATAGGGCCTAAATAATTAAGAGGGAAGAACTACAAATGAAAGGATAAGATTAAATACGAAACATCATATTCCAAGAAAGAAAAAGAGTCTATGTGAGATCCAAAATTACGTCATCCTCACAAGATCTAATATAAAGAAAACTATGAAAATGCATTTTCCATTATTCTTAGCAAGAAACATTGCTCTCGTGATAATATTCACATAAATTTGTTTTTCACATTCAAACAAACTTTTATAGAAAAAATATAAGAATTAATCTGAATATTTGCATAAATTTTAAAAATTACTCAACAACAACAACAATCAATGCGCAAGGCTCTCTACTTTGTTAGAGTTAAGAAAAGGATATCAATTATACACAGCACTTTGCATTTTACGAAGAGGTTGTTTCCTTTACTTTGGACTTGTGAAGAATGACCTTATTAGTTACTTCAAGGCTCGTCATCTTAAAAAAAATCACTTAATATTTCACTATTTATAAATAAGTTATTTTTAGTATTAATATTCATTTACAAATAACTTTTATTGATGAAAAATGTAATACTATTATCTTAAAATTTTGTTAATATATAAAAATCCTTAATTTTATGTTTATTAGCTTTAAAACAAAATTTATTATATACATAAATATTAATATTAGGCATAAAAATTCATTTAATTGTTTTATAAAAAACTTTACATCACAACCTTTAAGCCTCCGCTTTAAGTTTGGACGTGATCACTTGTGCCACTTGTGTTGTTCCAATTCTGTTTCAATCCATCTCAACCATATATTTAATGGAATTAAATAAATGTGTGGTTGAGATGAATTAGAACAGAGTTGGAATAACACAAGTAGCACAGGTAATTTCATTTGCTTTAAGTTTGATACAAGATTAATTGGGTCTGAACTTGATCTGAAATTTTGTGTTCGGTAGGTTTAAAGTCAATACTTTAATTCAACTGGATTTAATTGACTTAAATCTTGATTGAATTTACACTAAATTTGATTAAATATATATTTTTTAAAATTTTAATTAAAATAATATTAATTTATTTTAAATTTCGAGTGGCACATCAAATCGAACCCAACAAAGTCAAAACTAATACTCAAATCTAACTCAAAATCCTTCTAACTCGAGTTAGACCTTTGGCCGATCTACCAATTCTTACCATACATATTTTTTCTCTAGACTAATCCATTATTGTCTTTCATACCTTTGAATATGTTATCCATTCCCTGAGTTCAAGCGGTCTACGAAAGGGAAGCCAATTGCAATTTAGACAAAGTTGTGTCTAATTACCGGAAAACAAATCACTAATGGGGTCCACTAGCTCCATCTAATTTAATTAGGGTTATCCTTAATTGCTTTTATCATCATCTTTCTTTTCAATCTAGATAATCAAACGGCTCATATAATGAGGTCAACTTTCTCCAAAATACCGGAATTACCCTCAGAGAACGTGGAGAACCGGGGGTGAAATGGAGAATACAGTTTCGAGTCGGTATCCATGGATAAAATGATGAAATAAAAGGACACGTGGACGGTAGATATGCAATCACTCTCTCTATACATTGTCTACAAATATAGCCAACCCTCCTTTCCCTTGGATGTTCATGTTCAATTGCTTATACTCACTGGTTGTTAAACTCTCGAAGCTTTGAAAATGTCCTGCTGTGGAGGAAACTGTGGCTGTGGAGCTGGCTGCAAGTGCGGCAACGGCTGCGGAGGGTAAGATCACCGGAAAATTCTATCTATCCATTTCATGATGTTACGTTCTCTATTATGTGATCTTCGTTTTCATTTTCAGTTTGAAGCTTATGATGTCCGTAAAGTTAACATCTTTCTGTGGGTCAATGCAATTTTGTTAAGTTCTGATAGGAGAGGAGATTTTCATGTCTTTGAAATCATCTTCATTGATCAAACAAAAACAGCTCATATGACCTTTTCTGCTTTTGATCTGCATGCGCTGTCTGATAAACCCCTTTATTGTTTGATTATTGTTGTTTTTGATCTTTCTTGCTGATCTGCATGCGCTCACTGTCTGATAAAACCCTTTTTGTTAGATTGTTTTTGATCTATGTTGATGACCACTAGGGCTAGACTGATGGTGATTACGTTTTCTGATCGGGTGATTTCTTTTACTACAGATCATGCAAGATGTATCCTGATTTGAGCTACACCGAGAAAACCACCACTGAGACTCTGGTTCTCGGCGTTGCACCGTCTAAATCCCAGTCCGACGGAGCTGAGATGGGCGTCCCTGCCGAGAACGACGGTTGCAAGTGCGGAAGCGACTGAAAATGTAATCCATGCACTTGTAAATGAGGTGTCGGTGATTTTATAGATCAGAAATGACCCTGATCCCGACAGAAGACTGCGTTTTTTAGTATATGTGTTTGTGTCTGGTCCGTTAATACGCTAGCCTAGGATTCACCGTTGTTTATCTAAGTCACGGCTTCTTGTTTGTTGTATAAAGGCTAGTAGTATCCGACTACACATGCGTGATGGGTGTGTACTTGCAACTTTTTCACTGAATGAATCATATGTACATGGAAAATCAGAGTATATATCTTTTATTCAGTTTTATTCTATCTTATTCTGTCTCGTAGAATCTCAGCTATTTATTTTATGGGCTCTACGCGAGTTTTATGCGAGACTCACATAAATAAATAACTGAAATTTATTGGACGTAATAAAACACCATAATATTAGACAAAGGATCTAAACTCAAAAAATGAGCTTTAATAACATGAAATAAAGTAAGACAAATCATATGTACCTTAAAAACCAGCTTTAATGACATGAAATAAAGTGACGCACTGTACATTAATTTACACTCACTATTTTGTTTTATAACATGTATAATAATACACAATAACAATTGTTTTTGACGCACTGTACATTAATTTAGATTATTTTTTATTTATATAAATGTATAATAATAATAATAATAACATTTTAATAGAATTTTTTTTGAATTCATGAGATTTGAAAATGTCAGAAAAAATAAAAGGATTGTTTACAATATACTAGTATCAAATTGGTGTATACTAGTATCAAGTTGGTAGGTGTTACTTAGGGATGACAATGGCCGAATCTAACGTCGTTTTGTTTATAAAAGTTTCGGGTTGGACATACAACTTTTTTAGAAATTCTGGGTTAAAGTTTGAGTTGGCTCGTTTAATTGTCATCTCTAATTAATTAGTCGATTAGAAGAGCCGCATTGTTGACATTTAACCATCCAAAAAACCTAAACTCTCAATTAATTTACTTTTACTTTTATTCATATTTTACCTTTGTCTATAATGTTAAAATTTGTAATTATTATTTATTAGTTATATACAATAATTTGAAAACTATACAATTCAAACAAACTATCTAATGAATTATCAATACATTTAAATTACTTGGTATTAACAATTATATCTTCACTATCGAATAGCTTAGATTAAACTATTTTTAAGTTTTTAAAATTGAGTTCAGATCATCTATTTCCGTTAGCTTATTCTAACCATATTTTCATTTCAATATGACGTTCCTTTGCATTTATTTAGATATTTACATTACGATAGGTGACTTATGCATCAAATTGGTGGATGTTCTTTGCAAAAACGAAATCATGTTGGTGACAGTTAACCACCTAAAAACCAAAAGTCGACAAGTCGTTTACCTTCTCCTTTACTTTACCCCATGCAAAGTCGACAAGTCGTTTACTTTCTCCTTTACCCCATGCAAATGCAATGGGGTAAATGCATTTTCCATTATTCTTAAAGAAAACTATTAAAATTTGTTTTTTACATTCAAATAAACTTTTATAGAAAAAATATAAGAATTAATCTTAATATTTGCATAAATTTTAAAAATTACTTACAACAACAACAACAATCTAATTCGCAAGGCTCTTCACTTTGCAAGAGTTAGGGGAAGGGCGTCAATTGTACACAACCCTTTACATTTTACAAAGAGGTTGTTTCCTTTACTCGAAGATGTGAGAAGTAACTTTACTAGTTGCTTCAAGGCTCATCTTCTTTAAAAAAATCACGTAATATTTTACTATATATAAATAAGTTATTTTTAATATTAATTTTCATTTACAAATAACTCTTACAGCCTGTTTGGTTTAAGAGCTGGAATAGAACAATTATTTTTAGGAATAGAAAAGATGAGGAATATAATATAATAGATATATTAGTGTTTGGTTTGAAAATATAAATTTGAAATCACAAAGGAATAACTAACAAAAAGACCAAAATATTCTTATTCTTATCCTTATCCTTATGATGATGATGATTATTATTATTATTGTTGTTGTTGTTGCTGTTGTTGTTGTTGTTATTATTATTGTTGTTGTTGTTGTTGTTATTGTTGTTGTTGTTGTTGTTATTAATTATATTATTATTAAATTCCTTATTATTATTATTATTAATTTATTAATTATTCGTATTATTAAATTTCTTGTTATTGTTATTAAATTCCTTATTGTTATTAAATTTATTATTCTTATTATTATCCCTTATTATTATTATTAATTTTCTAATTACTATTATTCTTATTATTATTAATGCTATTTATTATTGTTTTTGTTGTTGTTGTTGTTGTTATTATTAAATTC